>JABUQX010032104.1:0-67500 GCA_015478945.1 Trachelipus rathkii
GCTGATTCCATATGTGTTATTAGTTTTCTTGTAGCTATCCTAGTTTTCGAACGATACTTACGTTAAACCTTACAGTATGACGTCATAATAGTGACGCCCATTCGAACTAACCGAATAAACCCAGCTTTAAGTGCAAATCCGAAAAAAAAATTTGAATACAAACCTGCCAGGGAAATATTTTCTTTGTGATTTTTTTAGAGATTTCACACTCTAGACCTTTGACTTAATTCATCCCGTTGCAGACCGTCATTATATGCGAGTTGAAGCGAGGTTGATACACTAAAAATGGCATTTGAAAGCGTTCAGCCCTTTTGCGATTCCCTTAAGGCGACACTATATTATAGGACGTTTCGAAAGGAATCGAAAAACGATCTAACTTGATCGCGCAACACCTTTTAAGGTATAAAAAATTTAATTATATCGTTTTACGCGTACATGTTAGCAATATATTTAAAGTCGTTAAACAGTTTTTTTCTAATAACCTATGATAGAAATTATGTCATTATAAACATTATTATGAGTAATGCTAATAAAAATTACAGAATACATTAATTTTTGCTCTAAAAAAGATATTAATTTCAATTTTGCGTACTCGTCGGGACGATTTTTGTAATACATTTTAGCGGCGGCGAGGATGGTAAAACCTTTCGATAATTCGTTCCCTCTATAAATCACTAAAAATTTTTTTTGACTTTTCCAGTGTCTATGTAAAGCGTGTAAAAACTCAACGCTTAATTTCTGATATAAATTAAATCCAATCGTCAACGTGGCGAGCTCGAAAGGTCTCAAGGTCTAACATGCTAAGTCGAAGGGTCTAGTGCTAAGTCCGAGAGGTTAGAGTGCTAAGTCGAGGTCCTAAGTGGCTAAGATTGAGGTCTAAGTCGCTAAGTCGGAAGGTCTAAGTTTAAGTCGAAGGTCTAAAGTATAGGTCGACGGTTCAAGTGCTAAGTCGCAAAAGGTCTAAGATATAAAGTCGAAGAGTCTAAGTTCTAATCGAATGGGTCTAAGGCTGCTAAGTCGAAGGTCTAAGTGCTTAAGTCGAAGGTCTAAGTATAGGTCGAAGGTCTAAGTATAAGAATTCGAAGGTCTAAGTGCTAAAATCTAAAATTTCTCAAAGAAAATAATTCAGCAAAATTTTATTTAAGTCCAAATGTATTTTTACCTTCGACTTATACTTAGACTTCGACTTATATCAGTTCCCGATCAGGCGTTACTATATGACGTCATAATCGGATTGAAGATAGTTTTAGCTTAGGTAACTGGTATTTGAAAGCGTTCAGCCGCTTTTGCGATTCCCGTAAGGCGACACTATACTATAGTGACGTTTCGAAGGGAACCGAAAAACGATCTAACTTGATCGCGCAACACCTTTTAAGGTATAAACTATCACTTGAACCCCATATAGTGACGTCTCAACGGGAACTGATATAAGTCAAAGGTCTAAGTGTGAAAATCTAAAAAATCACAGAGAAAATAATTTCCCAAAAAATTTTAAGTCGAAATCATTTTTCGGAATTTGCACTTAGACTTTCGACTTATATTAGTTCAACAAACAAACGAACGAACGGTCAGAGATATAAGTCGAAGGTCTAAGTGCAAAAATCTAAAATTCCTCAAAGAAAAACTAATACATTCGTGGAATCAGCGTAAGATATTTGTTCTAAAAATGGAAAAAAAAAATTTTTTGATTTTTTTGGTTATTTATTTTTTTTCTCGAAAACTACGATAGTTACAAAAAAAATAATAACCTTTTTGGAATCAGCGTAAGAAATTTGTTTTAAAAATGGAAAAACAATAGTTTCCTTGTACTTCTTTTTACTTCTCGGGAGAAGGTGCAAAATAAATTTTTCGTTCCTTAAGCGAGTTTTTTTTAAGACAAGCGAGATGACTATAAAAAAGCGATCGCCGAAGAAGAGAGTCAGTATATTTTTAAAGTTTAGCTGAGTAGACGTGTTTTAAAACTTTCTCAAGAAACAACGCGCGTTTCCGTATCAAAATTAAATTCCGAAATACTGTTTTCAATTTTAAAAAAATCGTCGTTTCGGGTAACTATTTTTTGAAAAGGTTTCTTTTAAGTGTTTGATTAAAAATTATACTGGGTCCAACGATGCAATTTTTCTTTTTCTAATTTAGTCTCCCATAAAATACCGTCTTCTTCATTAAATCATTTTTTAGTGTGACTAAATAAAAAAAATTAAATATAGTAATAATAAATTATTATTTTTCGGTAAATATACGAATCTCGTGCAAAGCAAAAGCGCGAAAAAATAACGTTACTTTTTACTTCTCGGGAGAAGGTGCAAAATAAATTTTTCGTTCCTTAAGCGAGTTTTTTTTAAGACAAGCGAGATGACTATAAAAAAGCGATCGCCGAAGAAGAGAGGTCAGTATATTTTTAAAGTGGAGCTGAGTGGACGTGTTTTAAAACTCTCTCAAGAAACAACGCGCGTTTCCGTATCAAAATTAAATTCCGAAATACTGTTTTTAATTTTAGGAAATCGTCGTTTCAGGTAACTATTTTTTGAAAAGGTTTCTTATAAGTGTTCGATTAAAAATTATTTAGGTGATGAAATAAGCGCGTTGACTATAAAAAAAACGAACTCTAAAGAATAGGAGTCAATTTATTTTGGAAATGGATCTGAATGGGCGTGTTTTGTAATTCCCTCTCAAGGAACAACGAGTGTTTCCGAAATAAAATTAACTTCAATCGCGAAATAGGGTTTACGATTTTTAGAAAATCTTTTCCTCGGGTAAGTATTTTTGAGAAAGTTTCAGATAAATACCATTTCTTAAGCTTACCATTTTTTTAAGCTTAAATTACCGTTAAACCGATTATGACGTCATATAGTAATGCCTAATTGGGAACTAATATAAGTCGAAGGTAGGTCTTGGTGCAATTTCCGAAAAATAATTTTTACTCCAAAAAATTTTGTGTATAATTTTCTTTGGGATTTTTTAGATTTTAACACTTATATCTTCGATTTATATCAGTTTCCGATGAAAGATCACTATACCGGGTCCAACGTTCCAATTATTCTTTTTTTATTTAGTCCCATAAAATACCGTTTTCTTCATTAAATCATTTTTTAGGATGACTATTAAATTAAAAATAGTAATAAATTATTATTTTTCGGTAAATATACGAATCTCGTACGAAGCGAAAGCGCAAAAAAATAAAGTTAGTTTTTACTTCTCGGGAGAAGGTGCAAAAAAAATTTTTCGTTCCTTAAGCGAGTTTTTTTAAGACAAGCGAGATGACTATAAAAAAGCGATCGCTGAAGAAGAGAGGTCAGTATATTTTTAGAGTGAAGCTGAGTGGACGTGTTTTAAAACTCTCTCAAGAAACAACGAGCGTTTCCGTATCAAAATTTAATTCCAAAATCCTGTTTTCAATTTTAGGAAATCGTCGTTTCGGGTAACTATTTTTTGAAAAGGTTTCTTATAAGTGTTCGATTAAAAATTATTTAGGTGATGAAATAAGCGCGTTGACTATAAAAAAACGAACTCTAAAGAATAGGAGTCAATTTATTTTGGAAATGGAGCTGAATGGGCGTATTTTATGATTCTATCAAGGAACAACGAGCGTTTCCGAATTCCCTAAAAAGCGTCGCCCGATCACGTTAGGTCGTTTTTCGGTAGTACAAAAATCAAAAATTTCACATCCCTCGAAAAAAAAACGCTTAAGGAACGAAAAATTTATTTAGCACCATCTCCCGAGAAGTAAAAAGTAACGTTATTTCGTGCTTTGGCTTCTCGCAAGATTTGTATATTTACCGAAAAATATTAATTTATTACATTTTTTTATTGTAATTATTCCTTTTTTAATTTAGTTTCCCATAAAATACCATTTTCTTTTTTAAATCATTTTTTAGGGTGTCTAAATTAAAAATAAAATAAAAATTGTACTAAATTATTATTATTCGGTAAATATACGAATCTCGCGCGAAGCAAAAGCACGAAAATAACGTTACTTTTTACTTCTCGGGATATGGTGCAAAATTAATTTTTCGTTCCCCAAGCGAGCTTTTTTTCGAAGAAATCCAAAAAAAATAGTTAAGGAAAGAAAGTCTATAAAGAATTGATATTTAATTTAATTTTTCTTAGTCCTAATATTTATTTATCATCATACGAATTTTGTTTAATTTAATTTCGTTCCTTAAGCGAGCTTTTTTTTCCGAACAAAACCCCAAAAAATAGTTATGAAAACAAAGTCAATAAAGAATTGATATTCAATATAATTTTTCTTAGTCCTAATATTTAATTATCATCATACGAATTTTGTTTCATATCCCCTTCGAAACGTCAATATAATATTGTGTCCCTTACGGAATCGGAAAAGTCGCTGAACGCTTTCAAATACCATTTTCTTAAGCCTAAACTATCATTAAACCGATTATGACGTCATATAGTGACGCCTGATCGGGAACTGATATAAGTCGAAGGTCTAAGTGCGAATTTCGAAATATAATTTCGACTTAAAAAAATTTTATGAATTTTTTTCTTTGAGATTGCTAAAGAAAATCGCCTCGTTTCCCTATCATGATATTAAAGTGTCACCCGAAAGCAACTCGCAAACGGAGCAATCGTACCGATTGAAATAATCAAAACCACCGCAGAAGTGATGATCTGTCTGCCATAGTGCAGGCTCGCCTCCCCTACCAACGCTTAATGGACAAGCTTGAACTTTAAAAGGAGCGTCGCTACTATACATGTATATATTTATGTTATTTATCAACTATGAAAGAGAAGCCTACTTTGGCGAGGGAACAATTCTTCGTTTCTGTTAAAAACCAACCCGCTTTTGAGTTACGGTTTCCTCCTGGTAATGGGGATTAACCGCGAACGCGAAAATCGGTCGTTTCTCAAGTCGAAATTTTTTTCGCGCTAGCAGTCGAATCAATATTTTAAATTAAGTTTCGGTTAAATATTTACCAGATGATTTGCTCAAAAAAAATTATAAAAAACAAATGTTTATAAAAAAAACGATTTCTTCCATTTTTTATTATATTTTAAGATTAAGCGAGATGACTATAAAGAGCGACGCCGTAAAGAGATAAGGACAGTATATTGAAAGTGGAGGTTGAGTAAACGTGTTTTAAACATTCATTCCGAGAACATATGCGCGTTTCTGCTATTTAAAATTATCGTCCGGATAGTGAAATACATTTCTATTTAGGAAATTAATTCGTCTCGTGAGACTATTTTGGAAAAGGTTTCTGTCGATTATAATTTTAAAATGGAGGCTGAATGGGCGTGTTTATAATTCGGCTCAAGAACAACGAGCGTTTCCGCTCTGCCATTACAGGCTCGCCCCTGCGCACTAATGAACAAGTTTGACTTTCAAGAGGAGGCGTCGCGACTAACGCCTGTATCTTCTATTATGATATTTTCAACTCTGAAAGAGAAACCTACTCTGGGCGAGAGGAGAATTCGTTCGTCTGTGTTAAAAAACGCGCTTTTTGA
The DNA here is from genome assembly GCA_015478945.1 of Trachelipus rathkii. Taxonomy (NCBI): domain Eukaryota; kingdom Metazoa; phylum Arthropoda; class Malacostraca; order Isopoda; family Trachelipodidae; genus Trachelipus; species Trachelipus rathkii. Next base: position 5,464 of record JABUQX010032104.1, read on the forward strand.
CGTTAGCGTTTTTCGTAACGGGATTAACAAGAAAGCAAAAGTCAGGTCGTTGTTTGCGAGTTAAATTCTTTCTAACGACAGCCGCGTCGGGCATCATTCAATATTTTTAGAGAATGTTTCGCTTAAAATTTTTAATAGATGTAGATCTTTGCCAAAATATAAAACACATAGTCTTAAAAAATAAAATCTATGTTTTTTATATTCAAGACAAGATACGCGCGGGATCATGATCTATGGAAAAAAGGCGGCGCGCAGAGAGGAAGTAAGTTTATTGTGAAGAGTGGAGTGTGGTGACGGTGTTGTTGTATAATCTCTGCAAGGAGAGAACAAGGCCGCAGGTTTCCGAGATTAAAGTTAACGTTCGAATAGCGAAGATACGCGTGTTTCGGATTTGCGGAAGATCTTGGGCTCGGCGGTTAACTTTTTGAAAAAAGGTTTCGCGCGAAATGTGATAGGATATAAAGGTGCACAACAAGGCTTTCAACTTCAAATAAATTTTTGCATAAGTTTATCTCAAGTGCGAGTAGATTAGGATTCATTCTAGTGAAATAAGCGCGTTGCACTATATAATATATGTTCCGAAGAGAGGATCGTTTATTCTTGGAGTTGGAGCAGAGAGACGGACGATGGTTTCTACAGTTCTCTCAAGAAACAACGCTCGTTTCGAATTTAAGTGATTAACTGTCAATCGCAGGAGATGCAGGTTGTGGTCGATTTGTAGGAAAGATTCGTCGTCGCGCTCGGGTAAACTATTTTTTGTGTGAGGAAATGGCGCTAGATGGTAGTTTTATGTGAGAGTGTGGGTGTAGTTTTTTTACTTAGTGACAATATAATTTACGTGATATAATTAATGAGCCTGATTGACTATAAAAAAAAGCCGAGTTCCGAAGATGAAGAGTCAGTTTATTTTTGAAGTGGAGCTGAGTGGACATTGGTTTCATAAAGTCTCTCAAGAAACCGGCGCGCTTTTCTAATTTTAAAATTTAACTCAAGCGCGAATACGTTTCTTGTTTTTTTTTCTAGAAGGTCTATGCCTCCGGTAACTTAATGTTTTGAAAGGTTTTGCCGTTTGAAGGTTTAGAAGATTTAAAATTACTAAGTGAAAATATAAGATGTTATGGTTAAAGTTGAAAATTAGGTTGAGTAAGTGAAGCCCAGATGGCTATTAAAAAAGCGGATCTTGCCGAAACATGAGGAAGTTAATTTTTTTAAATTTGGGAAGTGGAGCTGATGTGGACTGGTTTCGTGAAGTCTCTCAAGAGAGGCGAGCGCGCGCGTTTGATAATTTAAAATTGAGCGGTGCAATCGCGAAATATGGTTTCGCATTTTAGAAAGTGTGCGCGTTAGTGAGACTGTGGAAAAGTTTTCGTATGTGTTAATTTAAATTATGTTAAGTATAATAAAAATGTAAAAAACAGATAGGTTCTAAAAAAATAATTAGATCTATTTTTTATAATTTCAAGAACAATATAAGCTCAGAGCGGAGAACTATAAAAAAAAGCGAACGCGAGGAAGAGAGGAAGTGATTATTTTGCAAAGTGGAGCGAGTGGACGTTGTTTTAATAACGTCTCTTAAGAAATAAGGCGCTGTTTCAATTAAGTTAGCTTCAATTGCGAAATACGGTTTTCGATTTTTGGAAATCTTCGGCTCGGGTAACTATTTTTGAAAAAGTTTCGCCGAAATGTTAGATTTAAATGACACAACAAGCTCAACTTCAAAGAAATTTTACGCATAAGTTGTGCCCAAAAAACGGCACAGTGCGGTATATGGGATTCGTTTAAGTGAAATAAGCGCGTTGACTATATAAAAAAGGCAAATCCAAAGATGAGGAGTCAGTTTGTTTTGGAAGTGGAGCAGAGCCAACGGACGTGTTTCACAATTCTCTCAAGAAACAACGCTCGTTTCCGAATTTAAATTAACTTCAATTGCGAAATGCGGTTTTTAATTTTAGGAAGTCGTCGTTGCCTCGGGTAACTATTTTTGGAAAAAGTTTGGCCTAAATGTTATTTATGTCAGATTTAAAATTATTATTACTTAAGTGAAATATAAATTTTACGTTAGATTTAAAATTACTTAAGTGAAATGAGCCCGATGACTATAAAAAAGCGAACTCAGAAGATGAGGAGTCAGTTTATTTTGGAAGTGGAGCTGAGTGCACGTGTTTCATAAGTCTCTCATAAAACGGCGCGCTTTTCTAATTAAAATTAACTTTAATCGCAAAATACTGATTTCTTTTTTTTGGAAATCTTGGCCTCGGTAACTATTTTTGAAAAGGTTTCTTTTAAGTGTTAGAAGATTTAAAATTACTTAAGTGAAATATAAATGTTATGTTAAATTAAAAATTAGTTTAGTAAAATAAGCCCAATGACTATAAAAAAGCGATCTCCGAAGATGAGGAGTCAGTTTATTTTGGAAGTGGAGCTGAGTGGACGTGTTTCGTAAGTCTCTCATAAAACACCACCCTTTGATAATTAAAATTAACTCCAATCGCGAAATATGGTTTTCGATTTTAGGAAATCTTGGCCTCAGTAACTATTTTTGAAAAAGTTTCTATAAGTGTTAAATTTAAAATTATTAAGTGAAATAAGCCCGCCGACTATAAAAAAAAGCGAACTCCGACGAAGAGGAGTAAGTTTATTTTGGAAGTGAAGTTGAGTTTATGTGTTTTATAATTCTCCCGAGCAACAACGCGGCGCGTTTCAGAATTAAAAATAACTTCAGTCGCGAAATACGGTTTTCGATTTTTGGAAATCTTCGACTCGGGTAAGTATTTTTTTTAAAAGTTTCGCTTAAACGTTAGATTTAAAATTATTTAATTAGGGAAATCTACTATAATTAATAAACAAAATTTTCTATTGAATAATATATATATTTTATTGATGATTATTGTTTCAAACATTTATAAAGATTGGGCTCCCTGTCATCGTACGTCCCCGTCGTGGAGCTTGGGAATATCTTTCGATTCGTTAGAAACGCACATACGCAAGACGAATCGAAAGATAGTCTTTCCATCATAGCGATTAGATAAATAAACTAAAATTACACGGCGGTAGTCAGTTAGTCCTCGGAGAGATGCCTTCCTTTTCTTTCCGAGGGTGAAAATTTGTCCGAAGCGTTCGAAATAGCGTTAGGTTTGTCTAGCTCTTTAGTGAGTTAGTTCGTTAGTTGGATCTTCGGGTCGATCGTTTTTTTACCTCTCTCCTATCCTATCCCCAAAAAAACATCGATCCGCGAGCGAGCCCAGTGGTTCGCTCGAACAATGGTTTTTTTTCGAATCTGCCCGTACATATCTCGTATTTACGTGATCGATTGCGTATTTATTATTTATATACGGGCGGGTTCCCTTTACAAAATCCTTTCTCTTCTACTGAAATTTATTTTATTTTTCAAACCTATTCGGTTTACTCACGAACACTTACTTATACCTCAAACACACAGGTTTCGAACGCTGATGACGACAGATGCTCACGGGCTCCCTGTCATCGTACGTCCCCGTCGTGGAGCCCGGTAATATCTTGAGATCCCTCCCTCCCTCCCTCCGAAAGAAATGAGTCTCTGTCACTCGAACCAACCAATCAATCAACCAACCAACCAAACGACAAACCAAACGACAAACGTAATACGATCGAATAGAAAAAAAAATATATCGCGTCGTCAACGACGACGATTCATTCGCCTTATTCGTCTATTTTTCATTACTGTACATGAACGCATCCCGGTGAAGATTTTCGCGTTCGCGCATGCATTTGTTCATTAGGATGCGTTTCATTGCAGAGTTCGTTCAATGGGCGACCGAGTCCGTTGTCCGTCCGTTTATTTTTATTTTTTTTATATAAACGAGCCGGGACCAATCGATCGAGGTTGGTTCTCGAGCTCGTTCGAATAATGGCGGATGATCATCGTCTCGATTGGCGCGTATTATTTTTTTTTGTATTCGATTAAAGACAGACACGACAAACACGCGACACGCGACACACGATACACGAACGCAGGAGGAGGGGTCGAAGATAGCTAAAGCGATGACAAAAAGTTTGGTACGTACGTTCTGCCGTAGTGCCTCACTCTGTTAGCGCGCGCGCGCTTCTCTTTTTTCTCTTTGTTTTCTCTTTTACTCTGTTGAAAAACCAGGGAAAGAACGACGATATTTATTTCCTAATGGACGGGTTATGGGTAGATAGTATGTAGGCCGTTTAAACGGGCGGGTGGGGGTTTGGAAGTCACCGTCGGAAAGAAATATCGTGGTTCTCTCGTTCGTTCTTTTCATTTTTATTAACGATACGAGAATTTTTTGGTGACTTAAATAAATTCTTCCGTTCGGAGGAAATGATGATGATGATGAGTGTTGGTATCGTTGGCGGCGGCGGCGGCGAGTACGGTATTTTTACTCGCTTCTGCTGCTGCTTTTTTTTTTAAGTTTTTGGTAACGCAGTACTGCGGGAATAGGTAGTAGGTTCCCGAACCATTTTACTTTTTCCGTGCCGCTTTTTAGCACGGGCGTTTATTTTTCAGTTTTTAAGGCATGTTTCTTTTAGATTTAAGGATTTTTTTTTTTTTAGATTAGGGACCATATAACTAACGTAATATGCAAACTTTTTTCCACAGGTAATTATGGAATGAGAAAACCGGGAGCTTTAAAAACTACGCTTGAAACGTTTCTTTTCTGGGGAACGTGAATGGCCTAGTGGATAAGGCGACCGGGTTACTGTTAACTAAGCGACGCGGACTCCAGTAAGTATTTCGAACACCGCTGATGGATAGTAAAATCTCCTTTGACACCTAAAACACGATAGGTACACGCCCACGCTCACATCCAAATATTTATTTCTTCCTCTTTAAATCTATCCAAACCCTTCGACTATTTCTTTCAATCTATTTTCCTGTTCTTACTTTTTTATCCTTCACTCGTGCCGTTAATAAAGTATTTGTGTGCGTTTGATTGTTCCTTTTAATAAAGTATTTTCGTTTGATTTTTTACCCTTTACTAGTGCAGTATTCAAGGCATTTTTTTTGTTTCCGGAGGCAGAGGCCGAAGAACGGATGATATGGCTCCCGAACGAAGAAACCCGTCTCGTCCCGCGATGTTGAGCGATATTTTCCGTGGACGGTCTAGCTTACGAGGGGTTCCTGGTCGAGTGCCGGAAGGTTTAAGGGCAGAATACGTTAATACTCTTATCAAACTACGCCTTTTTTGCGCGGAGTCACTGAAAAGAACACCTCTGTTCCCCGCTCTTGCCAGTCTTGGTCACTCGATTTCACCCACGCCTCGGAAGTCCCCCCTCGGAGTATCGTTTTGTCTCGCGACAGGACAGAACGGGTGAGCAGCTCACACTCTCATGCTACTACTAACGTCAATGAGCGAAGGCAAAATGCGCGATTTTAGCGTATCTCCAGCATCCCATCCCACGGCTCATGAGTTTGAGCGAAATTTACCAAAAAAAAGGGAGGGTCTCGCTTACGAGGGGTTGCTGGTCGAGTGTCGGGTGGTTTTAGAGGAGAATATGTTAATCCTATCGCGTTTCGCTTTAACGGGCGGACTCGCTGAGAAAGATACCTCTGTTCGTCGCTCTTGCCGGCTCGGTCACTCGATTTCACTACGCCTCGTAAGTTAACCCTCCTCGGACTCTCATTTCGGCTGGCGACAGAGCGGGTGAGCTCATACTCTCATACTACTAACGTCGATGAGCGAAGGCAAAATGCGCGAGTTTAGCGTATCTTCAGCGTCCAATTCCAGGGCTCACGAGTTTGGGCGGTATTTACCAACCATAGGGGAGTCTCGCTTTCGAGGGGTTCCTGGTCGAGTGTCGGGTGGTTTAAGGGCAGATCACGTTAATACTCTTATCAAACTTCACCTTTACTGCGTGGAGTCCCTGAAAAGAACACCTCTGTTCCCCGCTCTTGCCAGGCTCGGTCACTCGATTTCACTACGCCTCGTAAGTTAACCCTCCTCGGACTCTCATTTCGGCTGGCGAAAGAGCGGATTTTTGTGTTTACTTTTTATCCTTCACTCGTGCCGTTAATAAAGTATTTGTGTGCGTTTGATTGTTCCTTTATTTGACATCACGACGTACGATTATAACTAACGTTACGGAAGACTGGACTGGACAAGTGCCTTTGGACGTCGAATGGCGCGCGCCTAAAGACCACGCAATATTTTCGTTTTTTATTAGATAGTTAGTCCTCCGATAGATGGCCCCCTCCCCTTCTATCCGAGGGTGAGTATTTGTCCGAAGCGTTCGAAATAGCGTTAGTTTAGCTTAGCGGGGAACGAGCGAGCTCGGTGGTTGGCGAATACACATTTTTTTTCGAATTCGCTTTCAACTTCTACTTCTATTACCACTTTTTTCTCTTCCTTCTTCGATACACTCGCATTACAGACACTACATAACTACAGGTTTTGAACGCTGATGAGGACAAACACTCACGGGCTCCCTGTCATCGTACGTCCCCGTCGTGGAGCCTGGAAATATCTTCGGATCCCTCTCTCGCGCAAACGCAGGAGGGTTCGAAGATAGCTAAAGCGATGACAAACATTTTACACGTTCGTTCTGCCATACCACCCTCGATTGCTCGCACTCCTTTCTTTCTTTATTTTTTTCTTTCTCTCTTTCGGTTTCTCAACGCTCTATCGAGGGTAAAAAATGTTGTTCATTTCCCCTCTCTCAAAAAACTGCTGGCCAACTAGCTACTTTGCAAATATTAATGTTATAAAAAAATGGTTTTAGCGTTAACAATATAAGCGACGAACGACTATTGAAATTTCTTTCCGAGATCCGGGGATAAAAAAGGGTGCTCAGCAAAGGGAACGGGTTGGAGGTGATATTCGGAAAGATAATATTCGGTATTCGGAATGAAATTTTGACTCTCATTTGTTCCGTATTTAACGTCAATATTTAATAGTAGTAAATTATTTTTTGCTCATTTGTTTTATCCTTCATTTATACCGTGATAGATAGATAATAAATAGAAATAGACGAACTAAACGTGGTCGGAAGAGGAAAGGAAACATTATAATTGAAAGTTTTAATAACCTTTTTGCATAAATATTGTTAGTCGTTCCTTCAATGTCTAAGTCCCATAGGTGTTTCAGAAATTTGGAACATTTTCTTATGGTTTTTAACGCACGAAGGAATCACACGATCTGTAGTTTATAGTAAAGCTCTTTTGTTACTAAAACAATTTATAATAAATTAAAAGGGAAAAAATACTGCTTTTGAAATTTCGTTTATTTATTAATTTTTTTTACAAGCGTCAGTCGTTTAAAATGAGAATAATAATAAAACTTTAAATTAAAATTGTATATGTTTTACAGACATAGAAAGAAAATATTTTTTTATAGAAATAATATATTTATCTTAGGTGTACTACGCGGTTACGAATACGTTTATTTTACGAAGCGTAGGTCACTTTTACAATATTTTTCCGTTTTTCTCTCCGAATTTGAGATTCGGGATATTCTTCCGAGTTTTTTCTTTGAAGTCGACGTGTAGGAAAACCGCGCAGTCATCTCGATCATTTATCTTTTGGTACGTAATTTGCTCTTGCTGTTGTATTGGAAAATCTGTAGCCATCCTCATAGTCCAGCGTCATCCTCTCGACGGAGTTTGTTATAACTAGGAAATCTACAGCGATCTGTGACGCATACGCTCGAGTGAATAAGTTCGATTTGATCATATATAATTTCGACTGCGCATTCGGGATTCGTGTGTTTTGGGTGAGAAGCGATTGTTTTGAAAAATGAACAAAGCGATCTATGACGTTTTTTGCAAGACATCGAATGAGACAATTCTGACATGAAATACACGCCTCGTCTCCTCCTAAGCGTCGATATAAAAACGAAAGATAAACTACTCGCGAGACTATAGCAGGCAGCGCCTCTGAGCTTTTGCAACAGATTATAGAACATCGATTTTAGGATTCCGATAAACATTTCCTGTTTATCCGACAATTTCTTCTTTTTGGGAGCCGATGGTACTTCGTCGTCGTCATCATCACCGACTCGTCTCTTGAGAGAAAGATCTTTCGTTTTTAATCTTCCGGAACCGTGGTCTGAGGATAGGAAATCCACAGCCAACCTCGTCGTTGTCGATAGGTCAACCGACCTTTTTTCTCTACGGGATTTGCAATTATGAAATCCGCAACGATCTTCTCGCAATTATCCAAGTGAAAAATAATGATCTGATTGTAAATAATTTTGATAGCGCATTTGTGAGTCGCGCGGGTAACGTGAGAAGCGGTTTCTTTGAACATCGACAGAGTGGTTTATGTTTTACTTCTTCGCAAGACATCGCGTGGCCGAATTCTTCCAATAAATACTTCAGTCGTTTTTCCTTGATCGACTCTAATAAAACTGTATACAAATCATTCGCTTTCCTATAACACGCAGATTTTTTATGCCTTTCTAGCAGAGATTCAAACCTCAGTTCCAAGATGTCGATCAACAGTTCCTGTTCCTTCGGAAAATACTATGTTTGCTGGAGAAGATGGCGATTTGTCGTGAGGAGCGCCCTCGGCGATTCGCACCTCTTTTTCTTTAAAGCTTCTTCTACCTCCAGAAACTTTTTTCCCGTCACAATCATCTTTAATAGCCCCGACGGACTCTAGCTTTAGTACATTACACCTAAATCTCAAATATTTAAGGTGATTGAAATCATCTTTTTGCTTTATTTGGTCGCTGTTAGAACACCAAGGATACGGTTCACTTAAAGTAAAAGAACGCTTTTCGTTGAATACGTTGGCTGTTGGGGTTTGGACGACCAAGTACGATGCTATATTTGGACCCAGAAACGAATATAGAGCTCGAAGAAATTCTGGCGGCTTAAGTGATTTTTGACCGTTTCGGTAGCAAAAATCCTGGTGATTAATAAATATATCGTAGAACGATAGTGTTCGATCTTTTGAAAGAACGAGGTACCTCTTCATCCAGCTTTCGGCGTAAGAAATTCGCTGTTTAAGCGAAACTTGTAACTCATCTTCAAATCCAGATTTTCCAGGTTGTGTCATCTCAGCTTCAATTACGGGTATGACTTTAGAAGATGCGCGTAGTTCCAAATTTTTTACAGCTAAAGAATGACTCACGTTGTCCCTAACCCATTCGTCTCTTGAGTAGGTTTCTTTTTTCGTTTTGAACGACACTATTTGAACGTCGCGTAGTTTGCAAGAATAACGCACTGGGAGAATACCTTTCTCGACTTCAGTGGATATTATTTTCAGCGATGAATTTTTCAAATTTTTTTTATGCGCGTCCGTGGCCGAATCAGAACTAAATCTCGCTCCCTCACATTTCTTCTCCGAGGTTTTCATTAGGCTTTTTTTCTGAAATTCGGTCCTCGATTCGTAGCTGGCCGACATATTTTTTAGCGAACTCAAATTCTCGACATTTTCAGCAGCATTGGAGAAGAAGCTGTGTTCCCTTTCTTCTTGTTTTCTGTGGTTCGTCGCCATAATCTAAGAGTCGAAACGAATCTAAAAAGAGTTACGAATGAAGAATATTAGTCGATGAGTTACTTACAAAAACTCTCAAAAAATAATAATGCTCTCTTTGCAAAAAGACTATTTTCTTATTCGAGTTAATATCAACTCAGATAATCTAATAATGAGAGCGTAAAGATATTGCGTCATCGAAAGAAAAGAAATTTCTTGATATCGCTGGAAACAAAAGAAAAAAAATACAAATTGTAATTCTTATGATATTAATGTCGATGAGAACTACTCATCGAGTAAAAATAAATGTATATTCGCTATAAACGATAAACCATCTTTCGGGCAGTTTAAATCACTAATCCTAATAATTTCTATATTACTGCATTTGACGTAGGTGGTTATAAAAACTATACTTTATATCTAACATTTTTTTTAAAGGTAGAATTAGTATTTATCCTAAACTTTAAAAATGTATATAATTTATTTCTATAATGATAATGATAAATTAAAATCACCTCACCTGGTAAAAAATATAAATAAATCGCTCGAAAGAAGTATTCCACTTTGCCTTGAAAAATAAGTCGTCGTATAAACAGCAGCGGGACGGTGGTTTTCAAAGCGAATATCGTTAGTTAATTAATGCGCGAAAAAAAAGCTCAAAGAAGTGGTACGATCGGGACTAAAAAAGGCATCCGCACTCGACTTGCCACTTTTGATAACCGATACCTCAGACGGCCCCATCGATCTTTTATACTTTTTCAATGCTTACGTCAGCAGCGCGTTATTACGTGGCACCCGGAGATGGCGACAAAAAAAATTAATACAAATTTTTATTTTTTAATAGTAAAAAAAATAAATGATTTGTTTGTTTTCGAGATAAAAATATATTATTCGTTTCAAATTATATTTCAGAGAACCGAGACAAAGTTTAAATTTTTTTTTTTCACAGTCGAATATTTTTCATATTTCGGACTTAGATCATTAAGGTAAATCAATTGCCGATAAAACTTTACTATATGAGCTATTAAAAGGTTGACGATAGTTCGAGCGTAAGCCATTTCTGCGAGCGATTCCCTATGAAATGACGCTATAAAAAAGCGGCGTTTGAAAGGGACCTGGAAAATGACCAAACGTTTTCAAACGTCGCTTTTTGTGCTGCGAACTATTGTTAGACTTGATAAGTAAAAATAAAGATGATTTAAAATGTAATTATATACATATCTATATAAAAATTTGTCTTCGATTTCAATTCATAGAGTGTAACGGTTTTTTAATAAATAAATTTTCTGATACCCCCGTTATCGTCATTATAGTAGAAATTAGCTACATCTTTTATATTTTAAAAACGTAACAAAACCTTTTTTTTTTTTTTTTTTTTTTTAATCGGAATATTTTTCTCAAAGTTAAATGTTTTATATAGAAGTGGAAACTGCGGTCGCCTTTCGCGATCGTCGATCATTTTTTCGAAGCGGCTTCGGATATCGTAAAATTAAAAGCAGCTGGAGAGTGCTTAGACGCCCTTCTTTAATTTTAGGGGTGTCGGGCCTTCTAAAGAACACTTAAAATTAACTTGAAAAAATCTCAAGGGTTACTTCCCCCTTACGCTCCCATCGTGGCACGAAATAAAGTTACTTTCGACTTCTCGGGAGATGGGACGAAATAACTTTTTCGTTCCCTAAGCGAGTTTTTCTCGAGAAAACAAAAAAAATAATTTCGGAATCTAGGACTTCGAGTAACCGAGAAAGGTTAAGCGTGTTTTGACGAAGTAATAGATCGAATCTGCGGTCGCCTTTCGCGATCAGTCGATCATTTTTTCAAAGCGGCTTCGGATATCGTAAAACTAAAAGCAGCTGGTGAGTGCTTAGATGCCCCTCGTTACTTTCCGGGTGTCGGGCCTTCTAAAGAACTCTTTGAAAATTAACGTGAAAAAATCTCAAGGGTTCCTTCCCTCTTACGCTCCGATCGGGGCACGAAATAACGTTACTTTCGATTTCTCGGGAGATGGGGCAAAATAAAATTTTCGTTCCCTAAGCGAGATTTTCTCGTGAAAACCAAAAAAATAATTACGGAATTTAGGACTTCGAGTAACCGAGTAAGGTTAAGCGTGTTTTAACGAAGTAATAGATCGAAACTGCGGTCGCCTTTCGCGACCCGTCGATCATTTTTTCGAAGCGGCTTCGGATATCGTAAAACTAAAAGCTGCTGAAGAGTGCTTATACGCCCCTCGTTACTTTTAAGGGGTGTCGGACCTTCTAAAGAACGCTTTGAAATTAAAGTGAAAAAATCTCAACTTCTCAGCTTAATCTTCAGGAAGCAAAACTTCGACGTTTCATTCTGCCAGGAATACGTTATTTTTTAAACGGGGCGAATTGTTGTTTTTTTTTTTAAATGAGTCATCATAATATATATTTTTTAATTTATCTTCATTTAATTACCAGTAAATAGATAATAAATAACGAAATTATTATCTCTTCTAAATAATTTTTTTATTATTATATTTGTATTTCAAAATGAAAATTAAATCTTATATATAATCTAGTTTTTACCCATTGCGCATCAATTGGTCTCACCGATGTGTGAAGATTAGGAAGACAGTTAGTCGTACGACAGCGGTGGGCGAGCTTAAAGTAATTCTTTTGATAAATCAATTTCTACGAAGAATCTTGGATTTGGGAGCCGAAAACGAGTAATACGCGATGTCAGGAATTTGTCATATAATGTATAAGAAAATTCGATTCGAAGTGACTCTCGAAGAAATAACGAGGTTTGCTCAAACGCATCGCCCTATTTTTGAACAAGCGAGGCCTTTGGATCCTGTTAATGGCCCGCCCTTATTTCACACTGAAAACTCTGATAAGAGAGATGATGAATCGATCAAAATAACGCTCAATGAACCGAGTTATAATAATCCGATCGCCACTAACAGCAACCGCAATATCGAAAACCATACCGAAGATTATCCTAACGACCGTCCTATTATTGCTGTTCTCCGCTCCGAAGAAACTACGCCTCTCTCTAAACCCAACAAAGCCTCGTCATCGTCGTCGTCGTCGTCGTCGTCGTCGTCGTCGTCGTCGTCGTCGTCGTCGTCATTATCTGAGGCCGAAACGCTTCTTTCCAAAAATTCGCGATCTCGAGAAGCTCAAATTCATGTTGTTTTCGAGAAAATGATTTGCAAAGTTTGCTTGGACAAAGACACGGAAATCGCATTTTTACCTTGTAGACACTTGATGACTTGCTCTTCGTGCGCACCGGCCCTCACCTTGTGTCCGTACTGTAGGGAATCTATAAAAGGCACCATTAAACCAATCTTCGCCTGAGATTTATCGATATTTTATACGTATATATAAATATATTTATCTTTATCAAATTGTATCTTCGCGAGCACGTTACGTCGTTTTTCAGTTTCCTTCGAAACGTCACTATAATATAATGTCGCCATAAGGGAATCGAAAAAGCGACTGAACGCCCTTCAAATGCCATTTTATTAAGCTTTAACTTGAATACCAATTCTTTATAGACTTAGATACCGTAATTATTATTTTGTTTCCCTCGAAAAAAAACTCGCTTAAGAAACGAAAAATTTATTTTACACCATCTCCCGAAAAGTAAAAAGTAACGTTATTTCGTGCCCTGATCGAAGCGCGACGGGGTACCCTTAAGATTTTTTTAAGTTAATTTTTAAAGTGTACTCTATATATTATTATTTTTTTTTATAGTTTAGTCTCCCTTAAATTCAACCTTCTTTGATAAATAATTTTTTAGAGTTAACTAAACTGAAAAAAAAAATTAAAAAAACACACGACGCCAAATTTCTCTCGGAAACGTCGTTGTTACATACTGACGTTTCGCGACGAACTTCCATTTATTTTACATACCCTAAAAGGTGTCGCGCGATCACGTTAGGTCCGTTTTTCGGTTCTCTCCAAATAATTATCTTTATTGAATTATCTGTATATTTTTATTATTATCTATATATTATTGTTAATTTATTTGTATTTCAAAATAAAAGTTAAATCTTATATAATATAATCATTTTTACCCGTAGCGTATCAGTCGGTTGCGCCGATGTGTGAGGTTTAAGAAGAAGTGACCAACACACTTAAAGAGATTTCGTTGTACAACAGTGGTGGGCGAGGTTAAAACAATTTTTTTGAAAAATCATTTCCTACGAAGAATCTTGGATTTCGAAGTCAAAAAACGAGTATTACGCGATGCTAGGAAATCATAATTTTGTATCTAACGAACTTCGTCGCAAATTGATAAAGCTTTCTCCCGAACAAATTATGAGGTTGGGTATTACATATCGCCCTATTTGCGGATCTGAGAGGCTTTGGGATCCCGTTACTGACCCGCCCTTATTTCGAACTGAAAATTCCGATGAGGACGATGATGAATCGATCAGAATAACGATAAATGAACCGAGTATTAATCCGATCGCTACTAACAGCAACCGCAATATCGAAGACGATACTAGAAATTATCCTAACGACCTTCCTACTATTGATGAAATGCGCGCCGAAGCAGAGGCAGAAGCGGCTTTTTCCAAAAATTCGCGATCCCGAGAAGCGCAAATCCAACGTGTTTTTGAGAAAATGATTTGCAAAGTTTGCTTGAACAAAGACACGGAAATCATATTTTTACCCTGTAGACACATGATGACATGTTCTTCGTGCGCACCTGCCCTCACGTCGTGTCCGTGCTGTAGAGGACTTATAAAAGCCACCATTAGACCGATCCTCGCATGAGATTTATTGTTATATTGTATACGTCATAGTATATAGATAATATAAATATATATATATATATTATATATATATTATAATATATATATATATATTATATATATATATATATATAATATATATATATATACTATATATATATATATATTTATCAATTAATTTATCAAGATTATTATTAATGATAATTTCATTTCAATATAATAATAATTTAAAATAATTTTTTTTAATTCTTGGTCGTAAAAGGAAAATTAAAATTAACAAAAATAACAATAATTTAATTAAATAATGATTAAATATATTTTCCCTACATATTGATATATTTATTGGCGAAATAGTTTCAGTTATTTTTCACTACTTAACTTTTTTCTTTCTTTGAAGTAGTTCGGAACATGGAAAAGCCGTCCTGCGATAAAAATTGCCCCTTCAAATGCGGAAATATTATAAACGAGGATGTGATGCAAAAAAATCTTTCCGAGTTTTTGGAAATTAAAAACCAGAAACCCCTACGACAAAATTTCCTCAAGAAACGCATCAAAAGATGTTATCCTATAAATGAAAAACCGAGCAGTCTAAGACGAAGGAATAATGGATATTTTCTTTTGGATGACGGGTGGATTCGAGTATGCAAGACTTTCTTCAAAAAAACTCTCAACATAGAAGATAAAGATATAAGAGCCGTAGTTCGCGCGAACCAAAGAAAACGATTGAAAAGCGAAAATCAGCGCAGTCCATTTTGCAACGTAAATTGCTTTCTCTCTTGCGAGGGCAAAGTAGATCAAAAGAGTAGAAGAGAAAATTTCGAAGACTATTTAAAACTCGCGAACGCGGAAAGCAAGGAAAGATTTTTGGGGCGGCTTATCAAAAGATTCATGCCGAAATATCGATATCCGGTGCCAGGCAGTCGCAGAAATTTAAATAACGCGTTTTACTTGTTTGTCGATAAAGGGAAGAATCGAATTTGCAGGGGCTTTTTCAAGAAAACTTTCAATATTACGGATAAGGTTATCAACGTCGTTGTCAAAAAGAAATACTCGAAAGAAGGACTTCAGCATTCGCGAGATCTCGTAAGAAAGGAACCACCAACTACCAGTCCAGTCGAAAACGTGACAAATGAAAACGTTAACAAATTATGAAGCGCGGTTCCCATATGGTAGGTGGTGGGTAAATCGTGGCGTTATTTCTCTTACCACGAATATTTGTTTGTATAAAACATCAATATTTTTTTATACATTCGATATTTTTGTATAATACCGACAGCGCATATTAAATCGATTTTAAACAGCGTATTATTACCATTATTATTATTTATTTAACCCAGAAGAATTTGAAGTTTTATTTTTGACGTAAAAAAAGCAACTGAGTCATACCCTACCCTCGAAAAATAGGTTGATTAATTAATAAAAAAGGTTTAAAAATTATTATTATTTTTTTAATTAAATATATATAGATGATAATAATATTATTCAAAATTTCAAATATAAAACATAAAATAATTTTTTTTTCTTTTTTTCATCAATACATAAGAATCAATCTTGAGCCTCTTCCTCGTATTATCGACTAAAACTTTGAGCACAGGAGTTGTTCCACTTCCTTTTTGATTTGTATCTGCGGTGATCGGTCGATCTCTTTTCACGAACGAAAAGGGATGATGAAGAAGCTAACCTGTCAGGTAAAATGCAGACTCGAGTGCCCCAGACGCGTATCCCTTAAATTTGTCGAAAGGGCCAGAAATCAGTATATTAAATACGCGAACGTCGCACTCCAGCGAAAATTCATCGCTTCTCTCATAGAACCTATTGGACCAAGCAGCAGCAACGTTAGCAGCAACAGCACCAGCAGCAGCACCAGCAGCAAGAGCAGCACCAGCAACAGTGGTGGTGATCTCGACAGCGTCACCCCTTTAGAACTACACGGTCGTAAAAGACGCGTTAAAAACGCCTTTTACATCGAATGCGACGGCGAGCGAGTTCGCGTCTGTAAAGACTTTTTCAAGCAAACTTTCAAAATCACCGATAGACCCATCAGAACGGTGATAGAAAGAAAAGAAGAAAAAGATGAGTTTAACGCCGAAGATTTCCGAGGAAAATGTAATCGCCAGAGGTTAGATAACCGAATCCTAGATGACATTCGAGAGCATATCGTGTCTATCCCGAAAATAGAGGGTCTTCGCGCAGCGGCCATATCGTCGGCCCAAAACGCCACTGCCGTCGCCGCCGCCGCCGCCACCAAAGGATCGGAGGCGGGGCTCTATATACATAAAGGCAAAACCGTTAAAGATTTGCATCGAGACTACGCGAACGAATATCGCGAAAAGAAAACTTTGGACGGTGGAGAACGTCCCCTCGGTAGCTACAAAACGTACCTTAAAATATTCACGAAAAAGTTCAAAATATCCCGCCTTCCAACTGAAAACGATGATGATCGGTGCGAAACGTGTTACGCGTACGATAATGCCGCGGATGAAGAAAAAGAAAAAATGAAAGAAGCGTTCGAAGCTCACATGAGGGAAGAAAATTTTGTGAACGAATCAAAAAAACGCGATCAAGAAAAAGCCAACGATGACGCGAATTACGTCGTGGCCTACTACAAAATGCAAGAGGCGCTCACGTTCCCGGTTGCCGCTTCGTCGTCTTCGCTTTATTACACTCCCAAAATCAACTTTTATAATTTCGCGGTTTGGGAATGCAAGGAAAATTCGGTTCGCTTCTACATTTGGGACGAGGGCGAAGGAACCGATTCACCGCCCGAGGCCACGTCCAGTCTGCTGGAATTTATCAAGGAAGTATCAGTGAGAGCCGAAGAAAGCGGCCAAGATATCGACCTGACGTTTTATACGGATAAATTCATCGACATGTGGACGTTAGAATCGTTCATTTCCGCCTACGTCTTCGCTTGTTCCGAGCTTCCAGTTAAATCGATAACGCATAGATTCTCCAAAAAAGGACATATGGAGATGGAGGGTGAATTTTATATCAATTCGTCCTTTAGGAAACTGATAGAAAAGGAGTCGAAATCAAAACCCGTCTACACTGCGGAACAATACGTTTCGCTAATAAAAAATGCGGAACGGGCGGAGCATAGCGGAAGCAGCGGCAGCGGCAACAGTCGTTGCGTAATGCGAGAAATGAACCGCAGCGATTTCATTGATCTAAGAAAATGCGTCGGAATTAACTTGGACAGACTTACCAAAGAAGAAGAAGTGAACCTCGACGACATCGCGGTGATAAAAATCCGAAAAGAAAAGCCGCGCGCTCTGTATTTCAAATTCACCCATGAGAGCGGATCTCCTTTCAAAAAAGTGTTCCTCGGATACAACCTCAAACCATCCTACTACGAACACCCACTCCCTCTGTCTAGAGAAAAAGTTGAAAAAATAGTAGAAAAGCTTAGAGAAATAGGTGCGCTTAGCAGCGACGTTTCGTCCTTTTATACATCTTTGAGAACCATCGACTAAATTAACCTTAAAAAAGAGAAACCTTTACTTTTTAAAAGTGTTAAAAAGCGAATTAATAACGAAAATATATTTATTAAGCTGTAGTAGCAAAATTAAATAATTGCGAATATATATATATATATATATATATATATCTATAGTATTATATATATATTATATATATATTATATATATATATATATATATATATATATAAATTATATATATAATATATAATTTATTATTATATATATATATAAATTCATTGAAAATGATGGGTTTATTTAAATATTTGTAAGAATCACATTGAATTTTTTTTGCTTTTTTTAAATTAATTTATATTTTTTGGATTAATAATAAAACAATAATATGCAATAGAAATAGTAATAATGATAATAACCTGACTCAGCATAGTGACGGGTTGAAGAGGGGGCTAAACGGGTATATAAAAGACTTCTCCTCGATTCGAACATCATCATTATGAATGGAAAGGTGAGCGGAGAGCATCCGCGATCCATTTTGCTTGTTTTCAGTGCTGAAGGAGCCAAGTGAGAAATTTAAAGCGTCTTACGCCCATTTTGGCTTCTCGTTTTGACATTTTGAAGAGACCTTTCGCGGGCGCTGTTCAAAAATGGCGGCCTTTTTGAAGATAACCGTCTACAGCGTCCTTGTCGATCGAAAACAATATTCCATTTTGCAATTGGAAAATCCAAGATTATTGGATGAGGCGGAGTGTCGCTTCAAAGAGATCGTTTTAGATGGCACCGAGGACAGTAAGTACATCATCGTGACTCCCAAGGTGTTTCTCCGCCCGCCGTTGTACGATCGACAAAACAACATTATTATGGACGAATCTCGGGACACGATCACGACGACCGAGGAATATATCTTCTACGAAGTTCATCCGTCGGTGATCGATCAAATTCTGGAAATGACGCTCTTTATATTGGGAGTTCGTTGCGAGTTAGATCTCGTATACGTCGAAAAAAATACTATTAGCATCGACGTGCTGAAGAAAATGTGTCGACGATGGAAATTACACTCTGAAATCAATATCGAAAAATTTCGAGGTGACGCAGTAGCCCTACGCCACGAAGGACGCAAAATAGAACGATGCGTAGGAGTGATGAAGTCACTGATGAAAGAAGCGTTTAAAGTTCTCTGCTCGGAGAACGTGGACCCTAAAAAACCTCAGACGGAGTTCGACTTAGCTCGATACGACCTAAAGAGACGAGCCTTTTTTCTCCGGGAGTTCGTAGAATCCCTACCGGAACTAGTGGGGAAATTCCCGAAAATCGAAATTCCCACGCAAATAAAGATGGCCAAATTCTTGTTACCTTCCTCGGTTAATCGTTTGGACAAGTGGACGACCGAGAAAGAATTGGAAAGGTTATCGCGACGCGAGGAAACAGTACCTTATAACTACAGAAACGACGAGATCAGAAGATGTCGAGACGACTTTACGGGGGACGAGGTAAAACGGGTCTTGGACGTCGTGCAATCCGAAAAAGCCGAAATATCTAAATTTCTACTAAACGAAGAAATGGATAAAAATGCGTGCCGAGTGACGCACGATTCCATGATAGAAAACCTGCTGGGTGTTTTTTTATGGCAACTTTTGAGCAGGGATAAATTCGCCTTCCTTAGCCTTTTTCCTGTCCCCGGATATCCGATAAAAGCCGAAATAAACAAAACATCGCAATCGAATCCTTGGAAGCTAACCGCGACATTGGCCGACCCGAGAAATCTCTTCTGGAGGGTGAGCCAAACGGTGTTGGATACTCAGGCGGATAAATCGGTGTTCGGAGAGGGCGGGGGGGAGGCAAACCCGACGACGCTTTCGAAATTGGACGAGCGAACGATATTCAACGCCGTCGTCCCTCTATTCACTCCGGAATTGGTGAGCGTCGTAAAACGCATCCTGCAGACGGACGTTTTCGTCGACCTGTTTTGCTTTTGCGTTTTCAGAAACCCCCACCTCTCCGATAAAGCCGCTCACCTAGCCGCGTTGATATTTCTTCATATTCAATTCAAAATTCTCAAGAAACTACGATGGCCCGATTTATCTCGGGACGTATTGAAATGCATACGCGCGACGGCCTCCGTTTACGCGGATTGGGAAATCTTCCAGAGCTACAAAAACCTCCTACTGAAAGATCCGGAGTCGGCTGTGAGTGGTAGTTACTATAGCGAATACGACGGCTTCAAAGTCAAAAGGTTTTTTTCGGAAAACTTGGGGAAAACGATATTCTTTCTAGATTATGACATCGACCAGTTTTCGATAAAAATGAGAGCTCGTATTTTCATCCTATTGCAACGCGAAATTATTTTTCGAATCTTCTGCGCTTTGAATTATAAGAACAGCTACGGTGATATTTTAATTCACATCTTCACGAAAGTCCACGACCCGACTCTCTCCGTAGCCGCCCGTTTGTTAACGAAAGAAAGAAAATCTAAGCCTGTCATCGAAGCTATAACCGCGGACTACCTCAGGCCTCGTAGCTACCTCAAGAATCCTCGATGGAAGGAAGCAGTAACGAAAAACAAGCTGAAGAGATTCTGCGATAAACGCTTGGACAATCTCGAAGTTACCCCGCATTTCAACGCCCGCCTGCTGAGAACTTGCAAAGATAAGGAAAACATCGGCGACTTCACTTTAGAGGACCTCGAGAAAATGGCGAGAGAGGAAGAATACGGTTTGTCGAAAGAAATCGTCGATCAAATTTTCGGTTACAGGAGGATGTTCTGCGACGCGGTTGAAAGCATGTTGAAGTTGAAACGTTTCAGACCGGGTTGGGCGTTCCCGAACAGCCAATATCGGTACAGATCCGCTAGGAGAAACCTGGCGGTCGAACTTCTTAATGAAACGAAGAAGGACATCACCGAAGGAGTGCTAAAACGCTTTAACCTATAGCAGCATGACCGCTATGGACGAAGAATCTTAAGAGCGACGCCGACCCCCTTCCCGGTTTCCTAGTTTGTCAGCCAGCGTTGATGCGTCGTCGTACTTTTTCTAGAAGAAGAGGAGCGGCGCGAGTGATTTGAAGACGGACTGGACGTCATGAGAAGAACTGGTGAGAAGAAAAAGGAGCTTCTTTATACTCGAAGAAAATAAAACGGATACGAGCGTATTATATTAGCTAACGAATAGAAATTTTATGCATTATCGTAATCATTATTATTACTTATTTATTAATTTTTTTTGTTTCATTTCGGAAAATTACTTTTAGTCTTAATTATAGAAATGTACCTTTTTTTATTTAAAAACATTATTAATTTAATTCATTAAAAAACATTATTTTTTTTTTAAAAACATGTTGAAATTTTGAACAGTAAATTTTTTACCAACAATCGCATTTTCTGTAATGTTTTATTTCGTGTCTATATTTAACATTCATAAAGGTTTTTATATAGGGAAGGCTCGATTAAAAAAATATTTGCGTCCTGAATTTAATTAACCCAAATTATTATACTGTTAGATGACATTTATTATTGATATTCTTAAGACAATGGTACGTTTCACCGGGAACTAATATAAGAAGAAGGTCAGAGTGCAAGTTGCGCGTATCGTAACGAAGCAATGGATCAAAACGGCTGTGGCCTATCGCGAACCGTCGATTAGTTTTCGAAGCCCTCCAGATATCGTAAAAGTAAAAGCAGCTATAGGGTGCTTAGACTCCCCTCGCTAATTTGCGGGTGTGTCGGGTGTTCTAAAAAACACTTTGAAAATTAACATGAAAAAATCTCGAGATGTCCCCAATTACTCCCCGATCTAGGTACGAAACAACGTTACTTTAGACTTCTCGGGAGATGGAGCGAAATAAATTTTTCGTTCCCTAAGCAAAAATTTTTCTCGACAAAATCAAAAAAATAATTACGTAATCTAGGACTTTGAGTAGCCGAGTAAGTTTAAGCGTGTGGTGACGAAGTAATAGATCGAAACTGCGGTCGCCTTTCGCGATCCGTCGATCATTTTTCGAAGCGGCTTCGGATATCGTAAAACTAAAAGCAGCTGTAAGGTGCTTAGATACCCCTCGTTATTTTCAGGGGGTTTCTGGCCTTCTAAAGAACATTTTGAAAATTAAAGCGAAAAATCCGATCAGGGCACGAAATAACGTTACTTTCGACTACTCGGGAGATGGGGCCAAATAAATTTTTTGTTCCCTAAGCGAGATTTTGTCGAGAAAATCAAAAAATTAATTAAAGAATCTTGGACTTTGTAGCTCCCGATGAAATGTCACTATATCGGTGATTTTTATTCCTGATTATTCTTCTCAAATTGGTTCTATTAATGTTTAATTCTTTTTAAAATATTATATGATTTTTATTTTTAATTTTTTTATATTATAAGCCCCTAAAAACCGGTTTCTAATGAGAGAATGTGATTATTATTATTCTTATTACTTAATTATTATTATTATATTCTATTATTATTATTATTCTTATTTTATTATTATTATTATTATATTTATTAATTATATTATTATTATATTATGTATTATTATTATTATTATTTATTATTTATTTATTATATTTATTTTTTTTTAATTTTTTTAATATTTTTAGTATTAGGATGCCATGAAACGGTTTTCTATGAGAAATAGTTGATTTATGGCTATACTATAAATAAATAAATAAAAACAAAAAATAAAAAAAAATAAAAATTGTTTAGATTTGATTTTTTTTTAACACAAATATGGTCGTAAAGAGAAATTCGAGTTATAGAGTTCGAAGTGTAAGTATAGTGAGTCCGAGGATCAAGAGTGGTAAAAATAAAAAATTCAGAAGAAAATTATTCAGAAAAAAAATTTTTTAAGTCGAAATGTTTTTTCGGATTTGGCACTTAGAATTTGACTTATACATGTCCACTAACGGTCACTATATACGTCATAATGGTTTTTAAACGATAGTTGAGCTTTAAGAAATGGGTATTTGAAGGTCAGGCGCTTTTCGGATTCCGTAAGGCGACACTATGCGTTAGTGACGTTTCGACAGGGAACCAAAACGACATAAAAGTTGATCGGCGACTAAGCTTTTTAGGTATAATAACTATCGGCTTCACGATATAACGTGGCATTATGAAGGGAACTGATATCAAGTCGAGGTCTAAGTCTAAGTGAGTCTAAGTGGTAAAATAAATATTTCAAAAGAAAAATTTATGGTAATAGGGATTTAGTCGAAAATATTTTTTTTCGGATTTGCCGCTTAGACTTCGACTTATACAGGTTCCTAAGTGGCCACTATATGGACGTCATAGAAGGTTTAAACGATAGTGTCGAGATTTAAGAACATGTATTTGAAAGCGTTTCAGAACCGCTTAGCGAATTCCGTAAGGCGACACTATCGTTATAGTGTCATTTCAAGGGAACCCACAAAACCCTCGTGATCGCGGCACACATTATAGGTATAAACTATCGCTTCATCAAATTATATTGTACGGTTTGAAGGAATGATATATTAGTCGTCGAGGCTAAGTTATTGTGAAGTCTAGATGTGAAAAATAAATTCTCATAGAAACCTTATTCACAAAAAATTTTTAAGTCGAATATTTTTCGGATTTGCAGCTTAGATTCGAGCTTACACCACATTCAGGCGATTTCTCGATTCCCCATGAAAGGAAATTATCACACGTTATAAGCAATAAAAAGCCATTAATTGGTTTAAGAGTGTAAGGAAAAATAACATTCAAAAAATGTATATATTTTTAATTATTAACGAATACAATAATAATTTTGTTTATAACTACAAATCATATCAAAAGAATATCAAATTTCTCTCAGCCGCCGATTATATTTTTTCAAGGTTTGACGCACTCACGCTGTATTCGTGAGTCGAATTTAATGAAAGGAGGCGTCGTGTAAGGCGGACACCTTAGCTTATCGGTGCCAATAAAATACGAAACATTTTTGCAAGATTAGCGATACTCGACGGGTTTGTAGGGGTAGGTTATTGGGGCGTTATTTGTTTAACTAATAACGGTCATTCGAGCGCAGGGAGCAACGTAAAAAACGATTCGGATGGGGAAATAGTGCGGGGGTTCGCGAAAATGGGTGGGGTCTTCAATGCGCGGGAACCAATTGCACGCGAAGTAGTTTTGCAAGCTCAGCAATATGGGTGGGATAGCGCCCACGGCTGGGAATATATATAAGCCCTCGAGACTTTGAAAATTTATTCACTTTCTCCGAATCGAGTGGAGGAATGGTAATTGTCTCTATTCGTTCGAATATCTTAGTTTTACAATATATTTTACAGGGTGTCGTCCTGTAAGGATATGCATTCCAAAAAAAATGAGGAAATTTTGCTTGCGAAAATAACCAAACATTCAGCGGAGACGAGTAGTGATGATTCTTGGTGCGGCAAAGACATTGACCATAGTTACGGATTAAAAGTTAAATTTAGAAAAATCGAAAAGGAGAAGGATGGCGGCGATAAAGCAAAAAGATTTAAATCTAGCTTCGAAGCGTCTTCTTCCTATTCCTCCAGTGTTGAAAATATGGCGAAAAACAGGAATCGTAAAGAAAAAAATAGTTTCGAGCTTATGGAAGATGTGGTCGCAATTTCGGGAAAATCGGTTAAAAATTCTAAAAAACGGCAAAGGAAAGGTCGATCAAAAGGAAGAAAAAAAGAAAAATCCTGTCAACTCGAATCTAGCAATATTCTCGAAGAAAAAAAAGAAAAGATCATCCTCCCATTAAAGAAAAGAATTTATCTTCCACCGCCACTCCCTTTCAAGAAAAGAAATGGATATCTTCTTCATCGTCAGGGCGAATCCGGTAAGTAAAATTTAATTATATATGTTCACTTCTGTCTCATTTTATTTTGAAAAAATGGAAATTTTTATTTATTTATTTTAGGAGGAAAATTTATTTATTTTCTTCTAGCAGGTAATTGCCATCCTGAATTTAGCCGTCGAAATAAAATTGACTCCGCACCAAATCCCTGCCACTACCGAACTGCCGTTTCGAAAGAGCCATCGCCATCGCCACCACTACCGCCACCGCCATCGCCATCGCCATCGCCACCACTACCGCCACCGCCATCGCCATCGCCATCACCAGCAGTAGCAGCAGCCTCAGTTTCAGAAACAATAGATGAGACGGAAATCGAAGACGTCGTAGTGGACAGACCTATCGATTGGAATGCGCAAAATTCTAAAGGCAGATGTTAGTTTTTTTTAAATAAAAGTAGAAACATAATTTATGTTCATGAAATATAAATTTCCGTTTCGAAACTTTGCTTGAAAAAACATCATTTTATATTTTTTTTAGAGCTAGAAAAAATTAAAATATTTTCATCATTTATCATATGAAAATAATGATAATAATAATATAAATAATATTTCAGACGCTGGATTAGATTTGAGAATACATCGAAAGGAATTGAGTCCATTGTGGGAAAACGAAGGATTAAAGGAGATTGAAAAAACTACAATTTTTGATAAGGATTTACATCTTTTTCCGCGAAAGCAGCCTAAAGAAAATCCCGCTCTCCCCAGTTTGTTCGACGAAGCACGCGTGCGGAAGCAACAAGAACACCAATATTATCGCTTGTCTTTGGACAGAAGCAATTTAAGATTAGATCTAATCATTAAAATTTAGGGAATTTAGAGACTATAAGTTGTATAAATTCGAAACGAAGTGTTTTATTCCAGGAATAATACTAGAACGCGCAACAACAACAACTACGAAGTAAAGACCTACCAGAGTTTTTGAATATATCATAGGACGCGTAAAAAGCATAATGTTTTTCAGATACACCCCTAACGCAAAAGATAGTATTGTACGTCTATTTATAGAAAGGGTGCAAGCATCCTAGGAAGAGCTCGAAGATCGTTCAGCAATAATCATTGTCAAGCGCGGTTTGTTTCTTACCAGGACGGCGAATTTATTACAAGTGTATCAATATACTCAGCACAGGAGGCAGGAAGACAGTAGCTAGCCAGTAGCAGCCACGAGTAACAGCAGCTGAGGGCACACGTTTTCTGATTTTCTCTTTATTACAAGAAGGGTGAAATAGACGAAAAATAGAGAATAGGGTAAGAATGCTGTTATATTGCTGATCGATGCTGATGAGGTGTATTACAATGACATCTCCGAGAAGCAGCAGCAAAACACAGAGATATACAGCCTAGGTGAACAGCAGCGAGAAGGCATGATGGGCTACTGGCTGGGTGTATTCAGGAACAAAAAATCGTGCCAGTTGCTGCTGCTGCGTCTGCTGGTGCTGCTGCTGTGCATGGTGGCTGGCTGACGAGTGCCTGCGCTGAGCTGCTGGTCTGATGCCGTTGCGCTGCTCGCTGCAATGTATTTGGCACCTGAGCAAGCTGCGCTTTATTTCACCCTCGTGAAAAAAGAGAATCTGGTAAGGCTGTTGCTGCTGCTTGCGCTGATCTGCTGCTTCTTTTGGCTGCGCTGCCTGGGAGATGTATTGGGGTAACACTGCGGTCTTTCACCTTCGTGAGAAAAAATGCATCGGTGCAGGTGCTGCTTTTGCCGCGGGCGGCTGTCGCTGCTGCGCTGGCTTGCCTGCTGCTTACTTGGCACTGATGATAGCGTCGCGGCGGAGATCGCAGGCTCAAGCCGTGTCTCTGAATCGCTGAAGTATTCGAGTCTTCCTTAGTTGCTTGCACCTTCGATAAAAGAGGTACAGTTGATTTTTATTTTTTGCTTGTTGGGTGTATTGAAACAAATTATGCATTGTAAGCGTCAGCTGATGATGATATTCAACAACTTTGGGGTTAGGTCTTTGACTTCGTGAAGTTGTTGTTGTTTGTGTTTCTACTCTATTCTGGAATAAAACTTGTTTTCGAATTATACAACTTATAGTCTTCTAAATTCCCTAAATTTTTAATTGAGTGAGATTCGTAATCTAAATTTGCTTTCTGTGCCAAAGACAAGCGATAATATTGGTGTTCTTGTTGCTTCCGCACGCGTGCTTCGTCGAACAAACTGGGGAGAGCGGGATTTTCTTTAGGCTGCTTTCGCGGAAAAAGATGTAAATCCTTATCAAAAATTGTAGTTTTTTCAATCTCCTTTAATCCTTCGTTTTCCCACAATGGACTCAATTCCTTTCGATGTATTCTCAAATCTAATCCAGCGTCTGAAATATTATTTATATTATTATTATCATTATTTTCATATGATAAATGATGAAAATATTTTAATTTTTTCTAGCTCTAAAAAAATATAAAATGATGTTTTTTCAAGCAAAGTTTCGAAACGGAAATTTATATTTCATGAACATAAATTATGTTTCTACTTTTATTTAAAAAAAACTAACATCTGCCTTTAGAATTTTGCGCATTCCAATCGATCGGTCTGTCCACTACGACGTCTTCGATTTCCGTCTCATCTATTGTTTCTGAAACTGAGGCTGCTGCTACTGCTGGTGATGGCGATGGCGATGGCGGTGGCGGTAGTGGTGGCGATGGCGATGGCGATGGCGGTGGCGGTAGTGGTGGCGATGGCGATGGCTCTTTCGAAACGGCAGTTCGGTAGTGGCAGGGATTTGGTGCGGAGTCAATTTTATTTCGACGGCTAAATTCAGGATGGCAATTACCTGCTAGAAGAAAATAAATAATTTTACCTCCTAAAATAAATAAATAAAAATTTCCATTTTTTCAAAATAAAATGAGACAGAAGTGAACATATATAATTAAATTTTACTTACCGGATTCGCCCTGACGATGAAGAAGATATCCATTTCTTTTCTTGAAAGGGAGTGGCGGTGGAAGATAAATTCTTTTCTTTAATGGGAGGATGATCTTTTCTTTTTTTTCTTCGAGAATATTGCTAGATTCGAGTTGACAGGATTTTTCTTTTTTTCTTCCTTTTGATCGACCTTTCCTTTGCCGTTTTTTAGAACTTTTAACCTGATTCCCGACAGGTATTTGGCCGACCAGATCTTCCATTAAGCTCGGAACTATTTTTTCTTTACGAATGTCCTGTTTTCGCCATATTTTTTCAAACACCTCGGGAGGAATAGGAAGATAGAAGCTTCGAACTAGATTTAAATCTTATTTGCTTTCGCCGACATGCCTTCTCCTTTGAATTTAACTAAATTTACACTTTAATCCGTAACTGCATTGGTCAATTCGTTTGCCTGACCAAGGAATCATCACTACTCGTCTTCCGCTGAATGTTTGGTTATTTCGCAAGCAAAAATTAACCTCATTTTTTTGGATGCATATCCTTACGAGGACGACACCCTGTAAATAGTTGTAAACTAAGAGTATTCGAACGAATAGAGAGCAATTAGCCATTCCTCACTTGATTCGGAAAGTGAATAAAACTTCAAAGATCTGGAGGGTTATATACTATGTACCCACGCCGCATCGGGCGCTCCCACCCATATTGGCTGAGCTTGCCAAAACTACTTGCGCGGTGCAATTGTTCCCGCGATTGGAGACCCCACCATTGTATGTTCGCGACACCCCGCACTATTTCCTCATCCGAACGTTTTTTAAGCGTTGCTCCCTAGCGCTCTGAAATGCCGGTTATTAGTTAAACAAATAACGCCCCAAAACCTACCCTTAAAACCCGTCGCAGTAATCGCTAATCTTGCAAAAAAGTTTCGTATATTTATTGCACGAAAGCTTAAGGTGTCCGCCTTAACAACGAGCCATCCTTTCAGTTAAATTACTGGATCTCACAGCAATTACAGCGTGAGTGCGTCAGAAACTTGAAAAAAAGTATAAATTCGGCGGCTTGAGAGGAAATTTGATATTCTCTTTTGATATGATTTGTAGATATAAACAAAATTATTGATGTAAATTGTTAAATCAATTAACAAACAATTGATACATTTGTTTGAATGTTATTTTATTCCTTCCACCTGCTAAAACCAGACTTAAGGCTTTTTTTATGCTTAATATACGGTGATAATTCTTCATGGGAATCGAGAAATCGCCTGAATGTGGTGTAAGTCGAAGTTCTAAGTGCAAATTCTCAACCAATAATTTCGACTTAAAAAATTTTTTGTGAATAATTTTTCTTGAGAATTTTATTTTTTACTACTTAAACTCGCACATAACTTACGAACCTTTCAGACGTCAATAATCGTTCCCTTCCAAACGTCACAATATAATGTTGAAGCGATAGTTTATACCTAAAAGGTGTCGCCCGATCACGTTAGGTCGTTTTGGGGTTCCCTTCGAAATGACAATACTAATAAAGATAGTGTCTGTTACGGGAATCGCGAAAGCGGCTGAGAGCTTTCAACTACCATTTTACGTATGCTAAAACTATTGTTAACCGATTATGACGTCATATCGTGACGCCACTTAGGGAACTGGTATAAAGTCGAAGGTCTAAGCGCAAATTCCGAAAAAATAATTTCGACTTAAAGAAATTTTTTGTGATATATTTCTTGTAGAATTATAAGCTTTTTACCATTAGCCTTTCGAACTTAGACGCTAGACCTTCGAACTTAATATCTTCCCTTCGAATTGTCAACTATATCCGGGTGTTGAAGCGATAAGTTTTATACCTTAAAAGTGTCGCGCGATTCACTTTAGGTCGTCTTTTGGGTTCCGCTTCGAAAGTCACTATAGGATATGTGGTCCGCTTACGGGAATGGCGAAAAAGCGGTGAACGCTTTTCAAATACCATATATCTTAAGCTCCGAACTTCGTTAGAACCGATGATGAGTCATATGAGGGACGTGCCGGTGTTAGAACTGGTAGAGCAGAGGTCTACAGTGGCAACTTCCGAAAAATAATTTCGACTTAAAATTTTTTTGTGAATATTTCTATTGAGATTTTTTATTGTTTTTTACCACTTGGCTTCGACTTATACTTACAACCTCGACTTATAACTTCGATTTCTCGCTTTTAACGACGATATTTTGTAAAAAAAAATTAAATCTAAACATTTTTTTTTATTTTATTTTTATTTTGTTGTTTTATTCTTAAATTTATTATTGTTAGCAAATACGACTATTTTCATAGAACCGTTTTCATGGGCACATAATATAAAACTATTAAAAAAATAAAAAACAATAAAATAATAAAAATAATAAATAAATAAATAATAATAATAATAATTAATAATACATAATAATAATTAGTAACTAATAATAATAATAGAAAATCATAATAATAATAATATAAAATAATAATAATAATAATAATATATAATAATAATGAGAGATAATTCTCATAGGAGCAGGATTTTAGGGGTTATAATACTAAAAAAATTAAAATGCATTTCTTGTTACGGAAAATCAGTTATTAAATTTTAACGAAGCAAATTCAACGAAAATTAAACAAATATATTCACTATGCTATATTTATAAAAAGATATTAAAATTAAATCACCGTTATATTAAGTGCACATTTGCTATTCGGGCACGCTTTATTCATAATGTCTCTAATGGACTTATTCTTCTAATTGATTTTTTTGATTTCTCTGACTAAATTACGGTCTTTATGGGAACTAAAATTTTATTTGGCCCCAATCTCCTAGTTAGTGCGTATGATAGTAACTTGTTATTCGTGCTCCGACTGGAATCTTTTTCCGTTCTTGTATATTTTCAAATATGATGTCTTTAACACGAGGCACACAACAGAACCCCTGATAATCAATCGATGGGTAATCTAACAAGTCATCTTTTACAGTCTTCTTAATTTTACGGATTCGTTAAGTCCGTTTCGTAATAATGTTCTGGAGGTATTACGCCCCAGCTAACACGCACCCCCCGCCAGTTATTCGATTCTTTTACTTCGTCTCAACGCTTAAAACTTCATCTCGCTTACTCTAATAGTCCTATATTACGTAATTATGTTTTTTTTGATTTTGTCGAGAAATTTGCTTATGGGAACTGAATTAATAATTTATTTCGGCTTCCATAATACAGCCTCGAGAAAGTAACTAGTTAACGTTGGCCTTTAGTATCACTAGATCGTGGAGTATCTCGGCGACATCAGAGCAACATCCTAATATTTCTTTTAATTTTTCAATAGTTGATTTACTAGATACACCCGACACATCCCGATAATTTTATGGGATCGAGGTGATGTCTTATAGTTCATCACTTATATTGTCTGCCTATCTTATCTTTTACGATATTTCATGGAGGGCTTCGATCAAACTTTAAGTCGTATCGGTTTCGACAACACGACACACTAAACGACACCCAGAGATGTTGGATCATTGCTTCTGTTGTACAATTTACTTCATACTTCCTTTCTTTAATTCTACTTATTACGTTCCGGTGAACACGTACATCTGTCTTTAACTGGATATCATAGTAGACTCAAATGATTATCTAACAGTTATCATAATTTGGGTTATAATCATTCAGGGACTGCAAATATTTTTTAATCGGAGCCCCGTTCCTCTTATGTATATGTAAACTTTATGAAATTGTTTAGACACAGAAATAATAAACATATACTAGTATTAATGCTGATTGTTGGTAAAAAATTTATCTGTTCAACCATTATTTAAACATGTTTTTAAAAAAGAAATAATGTTTTATTATAATGAATTAACAAGATTAATTAACTTGTTTAAATAAAAAAGGTAACATTAATGAAGAAAAGAAATAGTAATTTTCCAGAAAATGAACAAAAAAAATTATGAAAATAAGTAATAATAATAATTTACGATAATGCATAAAATTTCTATTCGTTAGACATAATATAATACGACATGCGTATACTTATCAATCTTCCAATCTCGAGTATAAAGACAGCCCTTTGTCTCTCACCCAGTTCTTCTCATGACGTCCAGTCCGTCTTCAAATCACTCGCGCCGCTCCTCTTCTTCTAGAAAAAGTACGACGACGCATCAACGCTGGCTGACAAACTAGGAAACCGGGAAGGGGGTCGGCGTCGCTCTTAAGATTCTTCGTCCATAGCGGTCATGCTGCTATAGGTTAAAGCGTTTTAGCACTCCTTCGGTGATGTCCTTCTTCGTTTCATTAAGAAGTTCGACCGCCAGGTTTCTCCTAGCGGATCTGTACCGATATTGGCTGTTCGGGAACGCCCAACCCGGTCTGAAACGTTTCAACTTCAACATGCTTTCAACCGCGTCGCAGAACATCCTCCTGTAACCGAAAATTTGATCGACGATTTCTTTCGACAAACCGTATTCTTCCTCTCTCGCCATTTTCTCGAGGTCCTCTAAAGTGAAGTCGCCGATGTTTTCCTTATCTTTGCAAGTTCTCAGCAGGCGGGCGTTGAAATGCGGGGTAACTTCGAGATTGTCCAAGCGTTTATCGCAGAATCTCTTCAGCTTGTTTTTCGTTACGGCTTCCTTCCATCGAGGATTCTTGAGGTAGCTACGAGGCCTGAGGTAGTCCGCGGTTATAGCTTCGATGACAGGCTTAGATTTTCTTTCTTTCGTTAACAAACGGGCGGCTACGGAGAGAGTCGGGTCGTGGACTTTCGTGAAGATGTGAATTAAAATATCACCGTAGCTGTTCTTATAATTCAAAGCGCAGAAGATTCGAAAAATAATTTCGCGTTGCAATAGGATGAAAATACGAGCTCTCATTTTTATCGAAAACTGGTCGATGTCATAATCTAGAAAGAATATCGTTTTCCCCAAGTTTTCCGAAAAAAACCTTTTGACTTTGAAGCCGTCGTATTCGCTATAGTAACTACCACTCACAGCCGACTCCGGATCTTTCAGTAGGAGGTTTTTGTAGCTCTGGAAGATTTCCCAATCCGCGTAAACGGAGGCCGTCGCGCGTATGCATTTCAATACGTCCCGAGATAAATCGGGCCATCGTAGTTTCTTGAGAATTTTGAATTGAATATGAAGAAATATCAACGCGGCTAGGTGAGCAGCTTTATCGGAGAGGTGGGGGTTTCTGAAAACGCAAAAGCAAAACAGGTCGACGAAAACGTCCGTCTGCAGGATGCGTTTTACGACGCTCACCAATTCCGGAGTGAATAGAGGGACGACGGCGTTGAATATCGTTCGCTCGTCCAATTTCGAAAGCGTCGTCGGGTTTGCCTCCCCCCCGCCCTTTCCGAACACCGATTTATCCGCCTGAGTATCCAACACCGTTTGGCTCACCCTCCAGAAGAGATTTCTCGGGTCGGCCAATGTCGCGGTTAGCTTCCAAGGATTCGATTGCGATGTTTTGTTTATTTCGGCTTTTATCGGATATCCGGGGACAGGAAAAAGGCTAAGGAAGGCGAATTTATCCCTGCTCAAAAGTTGCCATAAAAAAACACCCAGCAGGTTTTCTATCATGGAATCGTGCGTCACTCGGCACGCATTTTTATCCATTTCTTCGTTTAGTAGAAATTTAGATATTTCGGCTTTTTCGGATTGCACGACGTCCAAGACCCGTTTTACCTCGACCCCCGTAAAGTCGTCTCGACATCTTCTGATCTCGTCGTTTCTGTAGTTATAAGGTACTGTTTCCTCGCGTCGCGATAACCTTTCCAATTCTTTCTCGGTCGTCCACTTGTCCAAACGATTAACCGAGGAAGGTAACAAGAATTTGGCCATCTTTATTTGCGTGGGAATTTCGATTTTCGGGAATTTCCCCACTAGTTCCGGTAGGGATTCTACGAACTCCCGGAGAAAAAAGGCTCGTCTCTTTAGGTCGTATCGAGCTAAGTCGAACTCCGTCTGAGGTTTTTTAGGGTCCACGTTCTCCGAGCAGAGAACTTTAAACGCTTCTTTCATCAGTGACTTCATCACTCCTACGCATCGTTCTATTTTGCGTCCTTCGTGGCGTAGGGCTACTGCGTCACCTCGAAATTTTTCGATATTGATTTCAGAGTGTAATTTCCATCGTCGACACATTTTCTTCAGCACGTCGATGCTAATAGTATTTTTTTCGACGTATACGAGATCTAACTCGCAACGAACTCCCAATATAAAGAGCGTCATTTCCAGAATTTGATCGATCACCGACGGATGAACTTCGTAGAAGATATATTCCTCGGTCGTCGTGATCGTGTCCCGAGATTCGTCCATAATAATGTTGTTTTGTCGATCGTACAACGGCGGGCGGAGAAACACCTTGGGAGTCACGATGATGTACTTACTGTCCTCGGTGCCATCTAAAACGATCTCTTTGAAGCGACACTCCGCCTCATCCAATAATCTTGGATTTTCCAATTGCAAAATGGAATATTGTTTTCGATCGACAAGGACGCTGTAGACGGTTATCTTCAAAAAGGCCGCCATTTTTGAACAGCGCCCGCGAAAGGTCTCTTCAAAATGTCAAAACGAGAAGCCAAAATGGGCGTAAGACGGTTTAAATTTCTCACTTGGCTCCTTCAGCACTGAAAACAAGCAAAATGGATCGCGGATGCTCTCCGCTCACCTTTCCATTCATAATGATGATGTTCGAATCGAGGAGAAGTCTTTTATATACCCGTTTAGCACCCTCTTCAACCCGTCACTATGCTGAGTCAGGGATTATAAGATAATTAAACTATTACTACATATTTATTGTTTTATTAATTAATCCAAAAAATATAAATAGATCTTAAGAAAAAAGCAAAAATAAAAATGTAAAATGTGTATCTCTTAAAAATATTTATAAACAAGATCTAAGTAATGTTATATATGATATATATATATATAATAATATATTATAAATATTTATTATATGATATATATATAAATAATAATTATAGTTATATATATATAATATATTAAATAGATATATATATATAAATATATTTCGCAATTCATTTCCTTTGCTCTACAGCTTAATATTATTTGTCATATACTTCGCTTTTTTACACGTTTTAAAAAGTAAGGTTTCTCTTTTTTAAGGTTAATTTAGTCGATGGTTCTCAAAGATGTATAAAAGGACGAAACGTCGCTGCTAAGCGCACCTATTTCTCTAAGCTTTTCTACTATTTTTTCAACTTTTTCTCTAGACAGAGGGAGTGGGTGTTCGTAGTAGGATGGTTTGAGGTTGTATCCGAGGAACACTTTTTTGAAAGGAGATCCGCTCTCATGGGTGAATTTGAAATACAGAGCGCGCGGCTTTTCTTTTCGGATTTTTATCACCGCGATGTCGTCGAGGTTCACTTCTTCTTCTTTGGTAAGTCTGGCCAAGTTAATTCCGACGCATTTTCTTAGATCAATGAAATCGCTGCGGCTCATTTCTCGCATTACGCAACGACTGTTGCCGCTGCCGCTGCTTCCGCTATGCTCCGCCCGTTCCGCATTTTTTATTAGCGAAACGTATTGTTCCGCAGTGTAGACGGGTTTTGATTTCGACTCCTTTTCTATCAGTTTCCTAAAGGACGAATTGATATAAAATTCACCCTCCATCTCCATATGTCCTTTTTTGGAGAATCTATGCGTTATCGATTTAACTGGAAGCTCGGAACAAGAGAAGACGTAGGCGGAAATGAACGATTGTAACGTCCACATGTCGATGAATTTATCCGTATAAAACGTCAGGTCGATATCTTGGCCGCTTTCTTCGGCTCTCACTGATACTTCCTTGATAAATTCCAGCAGACTGGACGTGGCCTCGGGCGGTGAATCGGTTCCTTCGCCCTCGTCCCAAATGTAGAAGCGAACCGAATTTTCCTTGCATTCCCAAACCGCGAAATTATAAAAGTTGATTTTGGGAGTGTAATAAAGCGAAGACGACGAAGCGGCAACCGGGAACGTGAGCGCCTCTTGCATTTTGTAGTAGGCCACGACGTAATTCGCGTCATCGTTGGCTTTTTCTTGATCGCGTTTTTTTGATTCGTTCACAAAATTTTCTTCCCTCATGTGAGCTTCGAACGCTTCTTTCATTTTTTCTTTTTCTTCATCCGCGGCATTATCGTACGCGTAACACGTTTCGCACCGATCATCATCGTTTTCGGGTGGAAGGCGGGATATTTTGAACTTTTTCGTGAATATTTTAAGGTAGGTTTTGTAGCTACCGAGGGGACGTTCTCCACCGTCCGAAGTTTTCTTTTCGCGATATTCGTTCGCGTAGTCTCGATGCAAATCTTTAACGGTTTTGCCTTTATGTATATAGAGCCCCGCCTCCGATCCTTTGGTGGCGGCGGCGGCGGCGACGGCAGTGGCGTTTTGGGCCGACGATATGGCCGCTGCGCGAAGACCCTCTATTTTCGGGATAGACACGATATGCTCTCGAATGTCATCTAGGATTCGGTTATCTAACCTCTGGCGATTACATTTTCCTCGGAAATCTTCGGCGTTAAACTCATCTTTTTCTTCTTTTCTTTCTATCACCGTTCTGATGGGTCTATCGGTGATTTTGAAAGTTTGCTTGAAAAAGTCTTTACAGACGCGAACTCGCTCGCCGTCGCATTCGATGTAAAAGGCGTTTTTAACGCGTCTTTTACGACCGTGTAGTTCTAAAGGGGTGACGCTGTCGAGATCACCACCACTGTTGCTGGTGCTGCTCTTGCTGCTGCTGCTGCTCTTGCTGCTGCTGTTGCTGCTGCTTGGTCTAATAGGTTCTATGAGAGAAGCGATGAATTTTCGCTGGAGTGCGACGTTCGCGTATTTAATATACTGATTTCTGGCCCTTTCGACAAATTTAAGGGATACGCGTCTGGGGCACTCGAGTCTGCATTTTACCTGACAGGTTAGCTTCTTCATCATCCCTTTTCGTTCGTGAAAAGAGATCGACCGATCACCGCAGATACAAATCAAAAAGGAAGTGGAACAACTCCTGTGTTCAAAGTTTTAGTCGATAATACGAGGAAGAGGCTCAAGATTGATTCTTATGTATTGGTAAAAAAAAAAGAAAAAAAAATTATTTTATGTTTTATATTTGAAATTTTGAATAATATTATTATGATCTATATTATTTAATTAAAAAAATAATAATTTTTAAACCTTTTTTATTAATTAATCAACCTATTTTTCGAGGAATAGGGTATGACTCAGTTGCTTTTTTTTGCGTCAAAAATAAAACTTCAAATTCTTCTGGGTTAAATAAATAATAATAATGGTAATAATACGCTGTTTAAAATCGATTTAATATGCGCTGTCGGTATTAAACAAAAATATCGAATGTATAAAAAAATATTGATGTTTTATACAAACAAATATTCGTGGTAAGAGAAATAACACCACGATTTACCCACCACCTACCATATGGGAACCGCGCTTCATAATTTGTTAACGTTTTCATTTGTCACGTTTTCGACTGGATTGGTAGTTGGTGGTTCCTTTCTTACGAGATCTCGCGAAGGCTGAAGTCCTTCTTTCGAGTATTTCTTTTTGACAATGACGTTGATAACCTTATCCGTAATATTGAAAGTTTTCTTGAAAAAGCCCCTGCATATTCGATTCTTCCCTTTATCGACAAACAAGTAAAACGCGTTATTTAAGTTTCTGCGACTGCCTGGCACCGGATATCGATATCTCGGCATGAATCTTTTAATAAGCCGCCCCAAAAATCTTTCCTTGCTTTCCGTGTTCGCGAGTTTTAAATAGTCTTCGAAATTTTCTCTTCTACTCTTTTGATCTACTTTGCCCTCGCAAGAGAGACAGCAATTTACGTCGCAAAATGGACTGCGCTGATTTTCGTTTTTCAATCGTTTTCTTTGGTTCGCGCGAACTACGGCTCTTATATCTTTATCTTCTATGTTGAGAGTTTCTTTGAAGAAAGTCTTGCATACTCGAATCCACCCGTCATCTAAAAGAAAATATCCATTATTCCTTCGTCTTAGACTGCTCGGTTTTTCATATTTAGGATAACATCTTTTGATGCGTTTCTTGAGGAAACTTTGTCGTAGGTATATTATATATTATAATATTTAAAAGTTTGGATTATATCTGGTTTTTTAATTTCCAATATAATAACGGATAAAGATTATTTTTTGCAAACACACATCCATCGTATATAAAAGTGCTCGTCTCTCTAGTGCATGTGTGTTGATAGCGGACGGGTAATTGTTTCATATTCACTGCGCCGCAGGTGACTCGGTCAGTTTTGATAATACATGTCCGATGGTGTATCGATAAGAGTAGAAAGATATATCGTAGAATAGAGAGTTAAGGTGAATCAAAGTATGTATGGGCGATAAATGTCGTGTCGCGTGAGTTAGATAATGTATGATACAATCGCGAGATACATAAAAGTGATTGTTATGCATATATAGTACTGGATAGTGGACACAGGTATTGTTGATTATGATCCTTTATAGATTTATTATTTACACTATATATATGTATATTGGGTTGAGTATTTGTGTATTATGATATGAGATATGTTGCCGCTGGTTGGCGATCGGAAGGGAGAGTGGGATGAGATTATATTGAATGTTGATTAGATTGAAGTGGAGGTGGAAATGATAATTCATCTATCTACATAAATTATATTAAAAGATCTAGTCTATGATAATTGTATAGATAGTGTTCGAATTTCATTGAAGAGAGTTTGAGAGGATTGTAGAGAGTAATTGGCAGGGTGTGTAAAAGAGTGGTTTGATAAATAGTTAAATACTGTAGTTATTACTAAGAGTAAGGTTATAATGTAGTTGTAGAGATGATAGGACAGTCTCTACAGTGTTGAAGTTATATTGATTAGATATATGGTGAGTAGGCAGCTGGATCAAAGTGTCTGAGTTTATAATATATTTTAGAGGTATAATATAGATTGGTATGAGATTAAGGGATACGGATATGATGCATAGATAGTGTAGTTAAGGTAAAGATTGTGTAAATGGCCGAGTGATAAGGGCTATGGTCATGTGATAGCAAACTCACACATATCTATATAGACATCGTTGGTGAATGTAACAGAGGAGGATCTGGGGAGTTCTTTGAGATTTGTTAGATAGGGAGTCTCTCGCCAGCATGGAGAGCGACGATACGGTGGATTGAACCGGTGTGTTATGCGCTTGGATATAGATGAGTAGACGAACTTGGTCTATGGTTTGGATAATTATATGAGATAACGTTTAGTAAAGCAATATATATGAAAGTTCAACTGTGCAGCTTTGATCCCAAATACGTAGAGGAGTGTGTCGAAGGTCTTATGTATGCTAAGACACTCCGATAAAACTCGCACAGGTGTAATGGAGCAGTTATGTCGCTTGTAGTTTGTGGGGGATCGTGGAGCAGAATGTGAGTTAACTTGTGGATAAAAGAACGACATGTCCTTGGTGGCCAGATTCTCTGTGCTCGGTTCATTCGGCGCGCATTTCATCATAGGAGGAAGGTCGTTAGGAAGATGAAAGGATATGATATGCTGATTAGTAGTCACGGTCTTTGTCTGAGTGATCTCGTGTCGGTTAGCGGGCGAGTATCGCGATCCTCGAGGATCACCTGCGCGGACTGGTGTATCGATTCTCTCCATAGAAATCAGTATCAAAGTCGCGTACTCTGATGTCGAAGATTTATATCAGTTTGTAGATGAGAGGAGACAGAGATGGGTGAGCTTTGGGCCACAAGAGCCTAGCGTGCAGAGAATACCGCGGTAGCAATTGAAGAAGGAAGAGAGATAGTGTCGTGTGGAGTTAGTGCCCAATGAGGGGTACGGCTAATTGTAGTGCTTTGCTCTTGCGTGGGCAGGGATGAACCCTTACATATGGACGATATAGCACTTTCATCATAATGTTGCGCGGGACGGTTGCCACAGTTTCGTCGGATCAGCCCACTTGAAAATAGTCATGTATATGTTTCGTGATTGCTACTGACGACGATCGCACGCTCTGCTTTTTGAGCTACATACGTAACAGTGCGCAAGTGTGTCGGGCTGAGTAAGGCACCTGTGACTTTTTTTCAAATATTTAGATCTTTTCTCGCTCCATTCTTCTGGTACTCACCTCTATTCTTCTTTGTTCGTGAATGCATGTACGCGAACACTTATCCTCTAAGTGTGTTGGTCACTTCTTCTTAAACCTCACACATCGGCGCAACCGACTGATACGGTACGATGAGCACGACACTGTACTCAGCATATATATTGATATATGATATATATATATATATTAGGTAAAAATGATTATATTATATATAGTTTAACTTATTTATTTTTGAATATATCAATTAAATTAAACTTAATTATATATAGATTATATAATTAAAAATATAATAGACAATTCAATATATAACTAATATTTATTTGTGACTATATATGTTAGCACTATGTAAAAATTAAAATATAAAAAAAAATATTGTAGCCATCTATAACGTAATAACCTAATCATAAATAGGATCATCAAGCACTGGTAGCTAATATATATATATATATAATATATATATATAGTAATATATATATATATATACTAATTTTTTGTGTCAATAAATAGAGCCTCACAAATTACTATTATTACCTAATATAATATTTTTGTGCCAATAATATTTTATGTGCCATTGTCTCACCATAGGGGGTTTTGATACATACTATATGAGTGGCCATATGTATATCCCATAGGTGGAGATTTATTGACTACATACAACTTTGTAGGCATAGTTACCCATAATAGGTATGTTTTTGAACTAACATAAATTTGATTAGCCATGTTCACAATAATAGAGGGTTTTTGACATCACAATTTTGTGCATAAATATACTATGAGTTCACCCATCTTAATATTGGGTAATGATATAAATGGAGAATTTTGTTCTTAGTGCGGAGTGATATGCGCAGGTACTGTTGAATCAAGAGTGTATTATCACTAGAGAGGATAGAGAAGAATGTTTGAGGTTCGGAGTGAGTGATTTGTTGTTGTTTTTGTGTGTAGATTTTTTTTTCTCTAGATAAGATTCTAAAATAAATCTTCGTAATAAAATATTGTAATAGGTAAGAAAGATGCTGTTTAAGTGAGTAAATAAGCACTTAAAAAAATGGAAAGTTATTAGAACGTGATTTGTATAATAGATTATCAAATTTAAAGACAATTAACGAAGAAGAATGCATTAGCGATACCTGGGAGGTGTTATGTCTCCTTGGTCTCTACTCTCAGTTTGTCATGCTGTGACAGATCAGGTGCAGGGTAATATTGAGTATAAACTTAGAAAGGCAGGGGGCAGGGGAAGTGTTTTTGTTATATTGTATCTGCATGATAGAGAATGGAGTGTAGGGTGCATACTCTTTCTCTCATTTCTTATACAAGTCACGAGTTTTTGTCTGCAGTAGATATCAGTTATTAATTTGTAGGGAGTCAGAAATCTGAAGTGTATTCGTAGAGTAGTGATATAGAAATGGGAGCATAATGGCGCAGAGATATTTGGTGTAATAATGATTATGTGTGTTTTTGATAATAATGTACGGCGTATGTTTATAGATAATGAATGTTAATGGATTTGTATACATGATATGATGGATCACGATACTTTCTCTGAGTGTGTAAAGTTCTGTTAGACTTATATTTTTAAATTTACAGGGATAGGTTGGGTATGGATTAAAATCACAACATGAGTGATATTTAGTTGTGTTTACTTTATCGCCCAGCTATAACACAGAGGTCTGAGGGATATTCTTACTATGTCGTTGGTAGAAAAGGGGGTGAATCGATGTAGCTATAAAGAGTTATGATAATAGGTAATAATTTTTGCAAGGGCATGTGGCCAGTATATTCTATTATACACATAGCTCGGTGGGCAGGCGTGGAATGAGACTACAGTACTTTATTTACTCAGAGCTCGTTCGTACTGAGAACAAATGAGAGTCGCTGTCATGAGTCATTCCATACCATGAGGGTATGTTTCGCTGTAACATTTTATGTGTAGATCGCATATTAAGATATGTAGGACGCACGACTCATAATGTACTAGAATATAGAGAGAGATATATGATCCGTAAAAAGTACATATTATAGTGGTGCTGTTGCGAGATGTGTAATCAAATCTTAGATTGAACGTAGTGTTAAAAGTTGTCGATTATCTACAAGCTACACTTTGGCTCCACATGAGAAAATGAATGTAGTTAGAGAGGCGTTTGGAGTGGATTGATGTGAAGAAATGATAGTGTAAATTCTCTGAGATAGTGAACTACTTGATGAGATATGTTAGATGTCTACTCGTATGCGGGTCGCTAGCTGGAGAAGACACGCTGAGATAGACGATATATCAGGAATTTGTGGATTAATCACAGGAGATCAGATACTAGTATAAGTAGAGGCGGGTCGACGCTCGGAAGATAGTGATATGTGAGAGTCGTTATATTAGACAGCTCTGTTGAGGAGCGCCTAAAGGAAAAAGTGGATTGAGTCATGTTTTCAATCGTTATGCCTAGACAGGAGCAGAGGGTTTTGTTGTCGAGCTATGTCCGAGCTCGTAGATAAAGGCGAGAGCTGAAGAGTGAAACAAATAATTCTGATCTAGATGGAGCTGTATATATGATGTATTGCGGGCGCAACTAGCTCTTTTGGCTCACGCTTGCGGTTCAGGGGAAATGGATAACACACTATTTCACTTTGATACGCCCTCGAGTAGATGCCGCGTCCGTCGCGCGATACCGGGTAAGAGGGCGCTATGGATAGAGTCTCTTCATTGAGTGGCAGAGATCGATATAGTTATACTCGAGCGATTCCTCTAGAGATTTTAGAGCGCCGGGCAGTACAGGAGCATCGCGGTCTATTACTTTATAGACTCATTGTGTCATAGTTCATTTTAGCGCTACTACTGTGCGTCTGTTACAAACGGATTTGCTCGCTCACTGCACTGCACCTAGCCGGAAATTTCATTCAGAAATGTACCTTGAAAATAATCGAGGATGCGCGATGGCCCCACGCTCTGTGTGAGAGAGAAGACAGGCAGAAGGTAATCAAGTAAATAATAATAAGTAAACGAAAAAAACTCAAGATCAGTTCGAGAGTGATAGAATTAATAACTGCCATGATATTAGGCAGTGACACGAATATTATAATAGTTAATAATAATTACTAGATAAGGATTAATAATATAGACTACTGAATAAATGTAGCGATATGGAGTTTAAACTTATATATTATATATATATATAATAATTCATTTAATGCGACTGATAAGAATTGAAGCTTTTAGGCTTGTGGAGTTTGTAGAATCCATGTCGAAACTAATCGGAGAATTTCCGAAATTTGAAATTCCCGCCCAAATAAAGATGGCCAAATTCGTGTTAACCTCATCGGTTAATCATTTGGACGTTTGGGGAACGGAGGAAGAAGTAATAAAGTTATCTCGACGTTCCGAATCCCAAAATTTATCCGTATACTACTCACATAAATGGCTCGAATGACATGAATAATGCAAGACTGATTTACGAGATAGAAGAGATAATAATAAACAAATTCTTGGAAGCCAGCGTGAGAGTTGTGTGAAAAGAAGAGTAAAGCGAGTAGTGTAATTCTCCTTAATTCATGAAGAGAGATGTAAACTTGTGAACAATAAAATACTCATTATATATGAACAATAATTTTATGATGTAGTAAAATTTCTACCTTTGATGAGTTCAGGATATATAATATCCTTTCGCTCACATATATTGAACTAGATCATAGTAAATAATTGTTATGATGCGCTTCATATAACTTTCTTTCTTGGTCTCTTTAGGCTGCTCTGATCCGCAGCTCTTTTTCTCTTTCTGTCTGAGATTGCTGTAGAACGCTCTCTAACGAGAAGAAGTATGCTCTAGTTTATATATAGCTTAGAAGATAAATAACGAAGCATATCGGCGCTATAATCTCTGATCGAACTCCTTGGTAATAAAGATCATACAGGAGAGCTTGGCCGACTCGTGAGGAAGTCGTTTAGTTTATATTTGTCATGAGATCTGTGTGGCTAACATTATAGTCTTGGATCACCAAAACGGGCGTCATATTTTGATCTATTATTGCTGTG
Source organism: Trachelipus rathkii (assembly GCA_015478945.1). Lineage (NCBI taxonomy): Eukaryota > Metazoa > Arthropoda > Malacostraca > Isopoda > Trachelipodidae > Trachelipus > Trachelipus rathkii. The sequence continues at coordinate 48,793 of JABUQX010032104.1, forward strand.
CAAACATTAAAGCAGAGAGATACATCGTGCAACGCCAGCTTATAGGCTAGTTGTCGTTTACTTAGTGTTATATTCGAGAGTTAGAACGATAGCTCTTCTCAATAGCCCGCTGTCATCGTTTGAATTCTCGCATAGTATAACACCTCAACGAGTGAACTTGTATACACAGAAATTTAAACCTTGTATATTAATTATAGTGTTGTGTATTTCTAGTATTAGGAGTTTATTTGAAGTTGAGAATACCCAATGCCCTGTTCGTTTGAATTTGATGACATCAACAAACTTTCCTTACTGAAAAAATTTAAAACCTTGATTATTATGGTGGCTATTTTTTTATTAAAAAAAATAGAAAACTAATACATATTTAATTAAATTCAGGTAATTTTTTTCTTAAATATATTTTAAATAGCATAGATTAAAATTTTGGCGATTAAGTAAATTATAATATTTGCTTCATGCAAGGTGTCTTGTTACTTTACATATTTCAGAGTGACCTTTTTAAAAAGTAATAAATTTACTTACTCTAAATAATATATTATTTCATTCACAAGATTGAATATGGTCTTTCGTTCTGTTTCTCCAACATCATTCCCATAGGGCATAACTTGTGAACTGAAAGCAGGCAGTTTAAGTCTCGAAAATAGAAGTTCCTTTACAGTGTGTTTGGTAGTGGGTGTAGAAGTTTTATCGCAATAATCATGTACACTTGACTGCAAGTTAGAAGCAAAGGATGAAACCTTAATAATATAATATATTATTTACTAATGAATGTAAGAAATATTAAGTTATCTCTGGATACCTTGATGAGCGAATTATAATATGTAACTTTTTCCCTATATCATATGATAAAAGGGTATCAGGAATTTCAAGTTGGGAATATGATTTGCATATAAGATCGCAAAGAATACTGCACTCATAAGTCATAATTATTTTATTATAGTTACTATTATCTTTTTTGCATACAAAAGCCACTTTTCCATTTTTTAAGATTATTTCTTCAATAAACAATATTGTTATTTTATCAAAGTGATTTATCAAAGTAATTTTTTCTAATGTGACATAATGTTTGATTTTTATTCAAAAATTTGCAACTACATCTACAACATAGAAACTTATGCCTCTCACCTTCTCAGCAACTGGTTTTTCACAAACATTTTCAATAAGTTGCTCACACTCAGATTCACTGACTGGCGCTCACGGAGGACTCATAAGTCAGGACTTGTCAGTTTGCACAGACGAGAGACACTCACGGTATCTCTCAGACTTTTTCGTTACATTAATCTATTTTACAACCATTTCTCACATAGATCTCTATAACACATGAACTTAGACCTGTGTGTGACGACGTATCAGATCATATATTTATTATACGAAAATACCTCTGGATGCAACTAAATAGCGAGACGTCTCACAAAATCATTGAGTTAGGATAGTATAAAGCTCTAGTATAACGATAATATATAGTAAAAGTATGATTTATACTGATATTGCTGCTCATCACTAAAATACTATGTTTAGTTTAGTATATGCATAGTTAAATAAAATATATATATATATATATAATAATAGTTCAACTCATATATACCGTATTTTTAAACTCACGAGCGTCATTCAATTATGAAAACTTTTACATAGATAGAAAAATAACGTTACGTAGCGTATTTCTAATATCGTGGAGACCTATATCGAGAGAAATCGCCGTATAGTAGTAATACGGTTTATATCCTATACAAAGAATACGTCCGTATAGAAATTTTCGATAGAAAAAAAGTTGTTTTGCTACGCTTTCAAAAGCCTAAGAAACTTAAAAATGTCCGGAGGGGCCGACGCATTGCCAAAAAACGTCGAAAGTTGTTACGAATACGCTATGCGAGAATTAAAGAATGAACTTCTCGACTTAGCGAAAGAGCACATCGTCAATAGAACGCTGCAACGCTTCAGCCAAATTCCCGATCGATGAAGCGATAGAACACCCTTCCTCCCAGTTTCCTAGTTGGGTGGTTGAGGCTTCGAGAAGAGCGCCGCAAGACGTCTTTAGTTTGGAGCAGTGGTGAAGAATCGCGATATACCTAAAATATATAGATACGAGTATACTAAATTAGTAAATAATTATAATAATTTTCACTCGTTCGTTTCTTTTGGTAATAATTTTTTAAAATATTCTACTATTTTCATCTAGTGATTTTTGTAGTTTTTTCATTATACTAACGTTTTTTAATATACTTTTATGTATAATATCTTTAATAATTATAGCTTTAGATTTAAAGTTTTGTATATACTATAAGCTTTAGATTTTAAGTTTTGTTATGCTTAATAATTGCATGGTGGAAAAGTCAACTCCTTACTCTCGATCGCTCTATTCTATTAAACAATATAAAATTGATTTAAATGTTCTTTCTGACACGAAATCTATTTATTTTAACTAGATAACATTCCTTCTGCTTTATCAAATTTTTTAAAATATTTTTAGCACCTTTATAACTTTAATATTCTTTTATTATAGGCACGTTATCATCTTTATCTCAGTCTTTGTATACGATATAACAACTAATCGCTACTCATAAAGCAAATTTAGTATATTAACATATATCGAGATCACTCACGCACTATTTCACACTTAAACGCAACAAATCTTACTTTTCTAATGAATCACTATATTATATATATTATAAAAACATAACTCTAGCACTTTTGAGTCTTCGCACCATCTCTTATAGTTCTACCGCTATAAAATATCTTAAGCATCCTCGCAGAATATCTGCACAGAAAGGAGTAACCTGTGTGACTGATCTAGTATCTCAATGACTAAGTTCGTGTTCATAACCCAAGACATTCTACACATTTATCTCGGTTTACATACTCGAGCAAGTATAGATGCCGATATATTTTTTGAGTCGCTCTACTCTCTCTCATGCAGAATAACTCAGCTTAGGGAACGTGGCGACCGCAGTTTCGACTTCGTATAAAACATTTAACTTTGGAGAAAAATAATTCCTGAGTACTATAATTTATATAACATATATATAAATACATATACAAATTATATCGCTTTTATTATCATTTGTATTAATGATAAATAAAGATTTGTACACAGCAGTTCACCTATTCACTATAACTATTGTCGATAGCACGGTGGAGATATCACTTACATGCAATCAGTCGATCATGTTCATAAGTGCTTACTCTCTGAACTCTCTATACTATATATATATAGAAAACATCATAAATCACAAAATAGTATTATCCTACCTACATTTATATATAAACGCTCCTAATATTAAAACTCTCTTTATTATCTGTTGCACATACGATACATATACGCGGCTTATATCAGATTCCCGATTCAGGCGTCACTATCATTTAGATCTGACGTTCATCATTTCAGTAGTATGGAGGATACGTTATTTTACTCTTGTAACCTTGAGAGTACTCTCTCTCAAAGCCGTTCTAGACTATATCATTCCAGCTTTGCACGATCTTTTGCTTACGATAAGGCGACAACTATATTCTCATAAATCCAATGCAATGCTATATACGATAGAGTAGACTGCATAAAGTATATGGTATATATCATTTGACACCACGTCACATTTATACGCGGGAAGTTAATCTATAACTCATCGCACAGTATTCTATACACCCATAATCTTAGCGAACAAGTACTCTTCATCGGGTGATAGTATCATAAGATCATATTACCAGGTCTAAGTGTGAAAATGCTAAATCACTTGAGAAAATAATTTCCTCAAAAATTTAATCGTCTCGATAATTATTTTTCTGAGAGTAATTGACGCACATTAGACTTTGCGGAGATAATTACCAGTTATTTATATCACTCTCACCAATTGAAAGACACAGATCAGAAGGCTTTCTCACACAGTATCATTTACATATCATCGCATAGTGTCTAAGTTATACTAAGTCAAAGACCATATGCGCTTAAATGGCTGTCGTATATATTTGCTGAAGTGTTCCCGAAAGGTCTCAAACAGTCGTGCCATAATGCACTTCGCAATTGTCTCATGCTAGATAATGACGAAAAGTTATACCAGATACTACGTGTAGTATCAGAGTATATTGTATACTATGCATGATTCCCCTTATTCCTTTTAATATATATAAGTCGTAATATAAGGTCTTAAGTGCTAGTCGAAGGTCTGAGTATGGAGTCGAAGAGGTCAATAAGTGATTATATATAAGTCGTATAAGTCTAAGTGTAAAAATCTTAAAATTTCATCTCACAATAATAGAAATAATAATACTAAAAAATTATTTTTATAATAGTTAAAATAATTATATAAATTAAAATTGTCACACTTAATCTTACTCAGATACTTATATCAGTTCCCGATCAGGCATTGCATCACTAATTATATATATATATGACGTATAATCGGAATTTGAGATAGAATTAAGTTATATTATGGTGTACTTATATAGGTATTATATAACTGGTATTTTGTAAAGCGATTCATGATACTTATATAGTACCGCTTTTTGCGATTCTCCCGTAAGGCGACAACTAATAATATATCACTTAATCGTGGACGGTATTTCGTTATAGGGGGTAACCGATAATATCACGTTCTATGGACCTTTGTATAGCTGATGTGCTGGTCAAGCAATATGGACTTATTCTAAACGGATATATCAAAAGACACTATGTATTACACACACACTCGCTATACAGACTATAAGACAGTTATATCGCGCGGAAAAGATAATATGGAACTTAGTCTAATCAGTGGCAGTTGATAAGTTATATAAAAAAGATGATAAAGATCAAACTTGGGTATATACAGTCACGTTTTACCAAAATAATTTTAAAGTCGAAATTATTTCGCGATATCGCTACTAATGTACTATATCGACCTTTAGATTTGCTGTCAATTCACGTCAAACAGAGAAGAACAGAGAGTATCATGATCTAATGCTCATATATATATATATATATATATAATATATATATATATAAGTTCTCGTAAGTGTTCTAAGTATAAGTCAAAGTCTAGTGCTAATATCGATAGTGTCTTATTCTAGTGCTAAAGTCACGATAGGATCTATAATTAGCTAAGTCGAATGTCTAAGTGCTAAGTCGATATAGGTCTAAGTATGAGCTAAGTTCGTAATGGTATATATATATATATATAGTCGTAAGTTCTAAAGTGCTTAAATATTAATAATTTTCTCAAAAGAATAATAATTAACACAAAATTTTTTATAGTCGCAAATAATTATTTTCGGATTTTGTACACTATAGACCCTTCGATCACTTATATATAATGTTTCCCGATAAGTAAATAGCGATCACTTATATGACTGTTGCTATGTATTCGTGTAATGCTGAGACTAGTTCTTACGATTTAGAGACTCAATCGTAGATAAGTTTATTTTTTAAGTGACAAGGCGCTCTTCTATTCAAAACAAACATATTTAAACATTTTATTTTAAAGCAATAAAGGAAGTTATAATTACATTAAAAAAACACTATGACACTCTCATTACTAATATAGTGAACGTTTCGAGGGAACCCGAAAACGATCTAACTTGATTGCGCAAAACATTGGACTATTTGCTATGTCCCATGGTGTCTAACGGGCCTACCCAAGCTTTCCTCTGTCGCTGGAGCCTTTTTCAACCAGAGTAGATATGTGTGCACGACCTTTTAAGGTATCAAACTAATCAGAATCGTAAAGAGACACGCTCCAATTAATTATCGAGATAGACGCGCGCTTTCACATCTGACTTGGTATTATACAATCGCTAATGCAAGGTTCTAAGTGTGAATATAATCATATGAGATATGAGCAAGATGAATTATTTAATATACCAGTCTGAATATAATTTTAATGTCTGTAAATTATTTTCTTCTGGATATAATTTGTGACTGTACGCGCTTCTCGATCTCTTGATATTGTTGTATCTAATAGTGACTTGTTTTTTAATACCAAAAACGAGGCATCTCAGAGAGATAACGCATAAACAGTGTGTCTGTGGTCTATAGATGAGAGAAATTCGCGGATAAGACTCTAGATAGTAAGATACATTACCAAATTCTGATGTGAGTAAAGTGGACAGTGTTTACGCTCACTAATACACTTAAAAGCGAGTCGGCGTCGGATCAGAGAGAGATTGGAGATGTCGTTTGTATGTATATTCGATTATTATTTTGACACTCTACTCCTGTTCCATTCGATTATAGCCTCCTTATAGTAATCAAAGATAGATCAGCCATTTATCGAGAGATAACTCCTGCAAGAATAAGAGCGGAATATGAAAACTGCCTTCTCCTCTCGGACCCACATTTTGTTAAGCTTAGTAAGCTTTGTCACATACCGATTATAGATCAGTCAGAGTGAGATACGATTGGATAAACAGCCTCAAATCAACGAGAGAACTAAATAAGTCGAAGGTCTAAAGATATCAACCACACATTAGAGACAGACAATCCTAAACACTCACAGGATATACAATATGTGTACATATCATGTTTATCTATATATCTCTGCTACATACCTGAAATCTCAATAATATCATTTACTCACATAGTCTCTCCATGACTCCACATGTATAAAGCAACCATTATAACGGAGAACATTATATTAATTATTAGAATCCCTTCTGTCCGCTCGTAACACTTATAAAATCAATCAGCGGAATTACAACAAGACAAGAGATGTACGTCTCAAAAATAGATCACCCTAAAATTATAAATGGGTGTCACACGTTTTGATAGAAGCTACATGCGTAAGCGCAGCTTTTAAAAATGGCATACTGGATTCGTTATTTTTTCGAGAGAAGTAATAATACCGTTCTGAAAAGTGTTCTAGTGATACTATATATCCTTCGGATTGCCTGCGATCGCCAATTACCGGTGGACATACTCTTAGAAAACACGCTCCAAGGCAGCATGAGAGTAGACTTTACGACTGAGAGTATCGCGTCCTAGATGAGTATCATGCGTCATAATAATATACGTTCAACCGATTATGGCAAACGTATGCATTTTAGAGATGACGCACATTAGTTGTCTGTCGGTAATCTTAATAGAGTTACGAATAATAGTAGTACCTATTACGCTCTCACTTTTAATTATATCTCGGATAATCTTATAAAAATAAAATATAGTGTAGATTTTTTTATAATTATATTATTTTTCGATATGTTGATATATATTTGTAGGAGTATTTTAAATAACTCAATTATTATATTCGACCTCTATATAGTTTGCAGAATTAGCCTTCCTAGACGTCGACTTATGTCGGGATAGAGATAGCGATAGTATCCCTCTAAAAAAGTTGGTCCTCTAGCGCGAAATAGCCAACGTTATAGGTATAATATATATTCTGTTTTTTTACTGGTTTCACTCTTCGAATAACGATATCACTTAATATATATTATAGTGTCATCACTTTATGTAGGTAAATTACGACAATAGTGCGGCTTGATAACGCTTTTCACGTGAGTACCATTTTATGATTTATGTATAATTATAAGTATCTTCTAACCGATTATGAACGTCATATAGTATGATCGCCTCATCGGGACTAATTATTAGTACGAAGTCTATATAGTGCGATTTACGAAAACTTAAAATTTTTTTGTGAATTATTATTATATTTTTATCATAGTATTTTTATTTTAGATTTTCTAGCACTTAGAGCTCACCTTCGATGACTTATATCAGTTCCCTCCTGCGTCACTAATAATTCGGGTTGAAGCGATAGTTTATTCCTAAAAGGTGTCGCGCGAGCACACGTAAGGTCCGTTTTTTTCGGTTCCCTTCGAAACTCACTATTATATAGTGTCGCCTTTACGGGAATCGCAAAAGCAGCTGAACGCTTTCGAGTACCATTTTGTTAAGCCCAATAGTATCTTCAAACCGATTATGACGTCATATAGTGACGCCCTCATCGGGAACTAATAAAAGTCGAAGGTCTAAGTAAATTCCGAAACTAGAAAAAATTTTTGTGGATTATTATTATTTTTTTTTCATGAATTTTTTTTAGATATTCGCCTTAGACTTCGACTTATATTCAGCTTCCCTTCCTGACGTCACTATATCGGGTTAAAGCGATAGTTTATCCCTAAAAGGTGTCGCGCGAGCACGTTTATGGTTCGTTTTTTTCGGTTCCCTTCGAAAATGTCACTATAATATAGTGACGCCTTACGGGAATCGCAAAAGCGTTCAAATGCCATTTTCGTAAGCTTCAACTATCGTCAAAACGATTATGACGTCATATAGTGACGCTCGAACGGGAACTGATATAATTCGAAGGTCGAAGTGCATATTCCAAAAATAATTTGGACTTAAAAATTTTTTGAGAATTATTTTCTTTTGGAAATTTTAGATTTTCGCACTTAGACCTTCGCCTTAAAAAAATTATGACTTAAATAATTTTGTGAATTATTTTCTTTATTTTTATTTTTATAATTTAGTCACCCTAGAAAATAATTTAATACAGAAAATGGTATTTTATAGGAAACTAAATTAAAAAAAAGAATAATTAAATTAAACAAAATTCATATGATGATAAATAAATATTAGGACTAAGAAAAATTAAATTGAATATCAATTTTTTATAGACTTTGTTTCCTTAACTATTTTTTTTGGTTTCCTTCGAAAAAAAGCTCGCTTAGGGAACGAAAAATTAATTTTGCACCATATCCGAAGAAGTAAAAAGTAACGTTATTTCGTGCTTTTGCTTCGCGCGAGATTCGTTTATTTACCGAATAATAATAATTTGGTACAATTTTTATTTTTTATTTATAATAAAAAAATGAAATCAATTAATATTTTTCGGTAAATATACAAATCTTGCGAGAAGCCAAAGCACGATATAACATTACTTTTTACTTCTCGGGAGATGGTACAAATATCTTACGCTGATTCCACGAATGTTATTAGTTTTCTTGTAGCTATCGTACTTTTCGAGAAAAAAAATAAATTATCCCAAAAAAAATGAAAATTTTTTTTCCATTTTTTAGAACAATTATCTTACGCTGATTCCACGAATGTTATTAGTTTTCTTGTAGCTATCGTAGTTTTCGAGAAAAAAATAAAATATCCCAAAAAATCAATTTTTTTTCCATTTTTAGAACAATTATCTTACGCTGATTCCACGAATGTTATTAGTTTTCTTGTAGCTATCGTACTTTTTGAGAAAAAAATAAAATATCCCAAAAAAATCAAAAACATTTTTTTTTCCATTTTTAGAACAATTATCTTACGCTGATTCCACGAATGTTATTAGTTTTCTTGTAGCTATCGTACATAACCAAAAAAAATCCAAAAATTTTTTTTTTCATATTTTCAGAACAAATATCTTACGCTGATTCTACGAATGTTATTAGTTTTCTTGTAGCTATCGTAGTTTTCTAGAAAAAAAATATATAATAATAAAGGGAACGTTTTTTTTTGTGCCATCACCTTACGCAAAGGGCGTAAGGGGAAATACTTAGACCTTCGTCTGATATTATTTCCCGATGAAACGTTACTATATCAAGTTTAACAATAGTTCGCAGCCAAAAGAGCGACGTTTGATAACGTTCGGTCATTTTCCAGGTCCCTTTCAAACGTCGCTTTTTTATAGCGTCATTTCATAGGGAATCGCTCGCAGAAATGGCTTACGCTCGAACTATCGTCAACCTTTTAATAGCTCATATAGTAAAGTTTTATCGGGAATTAATTTACCTCAATGATCTTGGCTCTCTGAAATATAATTTGAAACGAATAATATATTTTTATCTCGAAAACAAACAAATCATTTATTTTTTTTACTATTAAAAAATAAAAATTTGTATTAATTTTTTTGTCGCCATCTCCGGGTGCCACGTAATAACGCGCTGCTGATGTAAGCATTGAAAAAGTATAAAAGATCGATGGGGCCGTCTGAGGCATCTGTTATCAAAAGTGGCAAGTCGAGTGCGGATGCTTTTTTAGTCCCGATCGTACCACTTCTTTGAGCTTTTTTTTCGCGCATTAACTAACGATATTCGCTTTGAAAACCACCGTCCCGCTGCTGTTTATACGACGACTTATTTTTCAAGGCAAAGTGGAATACTTCTTTCGAGCGATTTATTTATATTTTTTACCAGGTGAGGTGATTTTAATTTATCATTATCATTATAGAAATAAATTATATACATTTTTAAAGTTTAGGATAAATACTAATTCTACCTTTAAAAAAAATGTTAGATATAAAGTATAGTTTTTATAACCACCTACGTCAAATGCAGTAATATAGAAATTATTAGGATTAGTGATTTAAACTGCCCGAAAGATAGTTTATCGTTTATAGCGAATATACATTTATTTTTACTCGATGAGTAGTTCTCATCGACATTAATATCATAAGAATTACCATTTGTATTTTTTTTCTTTTGTTTCCAGCGATATCAAGAAATTTCTTTTTCTTCGATGACGCAATATCTTTACGCTCTCATTATTAGATTACTGAGTTGATACTAACTCGAATAAGAAAATAGTCTTTTTGCAAAGAGAGCATTATTATTTTTTAAGAGTTTTTGTAAGTAACTCATCGACTAATATTCTTCATTCGTAACTCTTTTTAGATTCGTTTCGACTCTTAGATTATGGCGACGAACCACAGAAAACAAGAAGAAAGGAAACACCGCTTCTTCTCCAATGCTGCTGAAAATGTCGAGAATTTGAGTTCGCTAAAAAATATGTCGGCCAGCTACGAATCGAGGACCGAATTTCAGAAAAAAATCTTAATGAAAACCTCGGAGAAGAAATGTGAGGGAGCGAGCTTTAGTTCCGATTCGGCCACGGACGCGCATAAAAAAATTTCGAAAAATTCATCGCTGAAAATAATAGCCACTGAAGTCGAGAAAGGTATTCTCCCAGCGCGTTATTCTTGCAAACTACGCAACGTTCAAATAGTGTCGTTCAAAACGGAAAAAGAAACCTACTCAAGAGACGAATGGGTTAGGGACAACGTGAGTCATTCTTTAGCTGTAAAAAATTCGGAACTACGCGCATCTTCTAAAGTCATACCCGTAATTGAAGCTGAGATGACACAACCTGGAAAATCTGGATTTGAAGATGAGTTACAAGTTTCGCTTAAACAGCGAATTTCTTACGCCGAAAGCTGGATGAAGAGGTACCTCGTTCTTTCAAAAGATCGAACACTATCGTTCTACGATATATTTATTAATCACCAGGATTTTTGCTACCGAAACGGTCAAAAATCACTTAAGCCGCCAGAATTTCTTCGAGTTCTATATTCGTTTCTGGGTCCAAATATAGCATCGTACTTGGTCGTCCAAACCCCAACAGCCAACGTATTCAACGAAAAGCGTTCTTTTACTTTAAGTGAACCGTATCTTTGGTGTTCTAACAGCGACCAAATAAAGCAAAAAGATGATTTCAATCACCTTAAATATTTGAGATTTAGGTGTAATGTACTAAAGCTAGAGTCCGTCGCTATTAAAGATGATTGTGACGGGAAAAAAGTTTCTGGAGGTAGAAGAAGCTTTAAAGAAAAAGAGGTGCGAATCGCCGAGGGCGCTCCTCACGACAAATCGCCATCTTCTCCAGCAAACATAGTATTTTCCGAAGAACAGGAACTGTTGATCGACATCTTGGAACTGAGGTTTGAATCTCTGTTAGAAAGGCATAAAAAATCTGCGTGTTATAGGAAAGCGAATGATTTGTATACAGTTTTATTAGAGTCGATCAAGGAAAAACGACTGAAGTATTTATTGGAAGAATTCGGCCACGCGATGTCTTGCGAAGAAGTAAAACATAAACCACTCTGTTCGATGTTCAAAGAAACCGCTTCTCACGTTACCCGCGCGACTCACGAATGCGCTATCAAAATTATTTACAATCAGATCATTATTTTTCACTTGGATAATTGCGAGAAAGATCGTTGCGGATTTCATAATTGCAAATCCCGTCGAGAAAAAAGGTCGGTTGACCAATCGACAACGACGAGGTTGGCTGTGAATTTCCTATCCTCAGACCACGGTTCCGGAAGATTAAAAACGAAAGATCTTTCTCTCAAGAGACGAGTCGGTGATGATGACGACGACGAAGTACCATCGGCTCCCAAAAAGAAGAAATTGTCGGATAAACAGGAAATGTTTATCGGAATCCTAAAATCGATGTTCTATAATCTGTTGCAAAAGCTCAGAGGCGCTGCCTGCTATAGTCTCGCGAGTAGTTTATCTTTCGTTTTTATATCGACGCTTAGGAGGAGACGAGGCGTGTATTTCATGTCAGAATTGGCGCATTCGATGTCGTGCAAAAAACGTCATAGATCGCTTTGTTCATTTTTCAAAACAATCGCTTCTCACCCAAAACACGCGAATTCTGAATGCGCCGTCGAAATTATATATGAACAGATCGAACTTATTCACTCGAGCGTGTGCGTCACAGATCGCTGTAGATTTCCCAGTTATAACAAACTCCGTCGAGAGGATGACGCTGGGTTATGAGGATGGTGGCTACAGATTTCCCAATACAACAGCGAGAGCAAATTACGTAGCAACCGAGATAACTGCGGTTTTCTTACACGTCGACCCCAAAGAAAAAACTCGGAAGAATATCTCGAATCTCAAAATCGGAGAGAAAAACAGAAAAATATTGTAAAATTGACCTATACTTCGTAAAACAAACGTATTCGCAACCGCGAAGTAGACCTCGAATAAATATATTATCTAAGAAGATGAAAAAATAAAATTTCTTTTGTCTCCTGTCTGTAAAACATAATTTTAACTGTATTCAGATTGTATAATTTTTTATTCTCATTTTAGAGCCGAATAAGTACAACGTTTAATAAAAAATTAATCAAATAGATAAACTTACATTTTTTTAAACTGTAAATAGTTTTAATATATGATTATTATATTAATTGTTTTTTAGACTAAATATTGAATTTCTCTCACTGATACTGAGCTTTCCTATTCCTTTATTGCAATATTGTAATATACCCCTAAGATCAATTTCCAAAATTTTGTCTGAGAAACACCTATGGTGCTCTAGACATCGAAGGACTGACAACAATGATTTATGCAATAAAGAATAGTTATCGTACAATTTCAATTTATATTATGTTTCAGACTGTCCTCTTCCGGACCGTTTTGTTTCGTTTCCTATTTATCTATTTAATTTAGGAAATTACTACAATATTTTTATCGTTCTTTACCTTTTTGAGAACACTGAAAGATGGAGAAGAAAAAGACCTTAGAAGAAAAGGTTAGAAAATTTTGAATGTATATGGCGGTATTTGGCAGAAACGAACGTGTGAATATTGTTTTGTCATCGACTAGTCTATCTTCGTAACCGTCTTCCTGCGTTTTTGCGCGAGATGAAGAGCTACCGAAGATATTTCTCAGTGCCTCGTCACGACGGGATGTACGATGACAGGTAGCCTCGAGAAGTGTTTTGTCCTCATCAGTCAGTTCCAAAACCTGTAGTTGGTGTAATGTCTGTAATTGCGAGGTGTATCGCCTAAGGGAAGAGAAAAAAGTGGTAAAATAAGTAGAAGTTGAAAGCGAATTCGAAAAAAAATGTGTAATCGCCAACCATCGGGCTCGCTCATTCCCCGCTAAGCTAAACTAACGCTATTTCGAACGCTTCGGACAAATACTCACCCTCGGATAGAAGGGGAGGGGGCCATCTATCGGAGGACTAATTATCTAATAAAAAACGAAAATATTGCGTGGTCTTTAGGCGCGCGCCATTCGACGTCCAAAGGCACTTGTCCAGTCCAGTCTTCCGTAACGTTAGCTATAATCGTACGTCGTGATGTCAAATAAAGGGACAATCAAAAGCACACAAATACTTTATTAACAGCACGAGTGAAGGATAAAAAGTAAACACAAAAATCTTTATTCGCTTGCGAGCCAAAACCAGGCACCGAGGGTGTGGGGAGGACTTCCGAGGCGTGGGTGAAATCGAGTGACCGAGCCTGGCAAGAGCGGGGAACAGAGGTGTTCGTTCTTTTCAGGGACTCCACGCAGTAAAGGTGAAGTGTGATAAGAGTATTAACGTGATCTGCCCTTAAACCACCCGACACTCGACCAGGAACCCCTCGAAAGCGAGACTCCCCTATGGTTGGTAAATACCGCCCAAACTCGTGAGCCCTGGAATTGGACGCTGGAGATACGCTAAACTCGCGCATTTTGCCTTCGCTCATCGACGTTAGTAGTATGAGAGTATGAGCTCACCCGCTCTGTTGCCAGCCAAAATGAGAGTCCGAGGAGGGTTAACTTACGAGGCGTAGTGAAATCGAGTGACCGAGCCGGCAAGAGCGACGAACAGAGGTATCTTTCTCAGCGAGGTCACGCCCGTTTACGAGGCGAAAACGCGATAGGATTACATGAATTTTCTTCCTCTAAAACCACCGCGACATAACTATTCGCCAGCACCCCATGTAGCAGACGCCTCCCTTTCATTTGGTAAATGTCGCCTCAGAACATCATAAGAGCCGTGGATGGAAAATGGCTGGAATAACGCTAAAATCAAGCTACGCATTCCTGCCTTTTCGCTTCTCATGAGGCGCACGTTAAGTAGTAGCATGAGGAGTGCTGAGCTGCTCCCACCCGTTCTGTCCTGTCTGCGAGACAAAACGATACTCCGAGGGGGACTGTCCGTAGCCGTGGATTGAAATCGAGTGACCAATGACTGGCAAAAGCGGGAATCAGAAGGTCGGTATGCTGTATAGTCAGTGACTACCGCGCAAAAAAAAGGCGTAGTTTGATAAGAGTATACGTATTCTGCCCTTAAACCTTCCGGCACTCGACCAGTAAACCCCTCGTCAGCTAGAACCAGTCCACTGAAAAATATCGCTCAATCACATCGCGAGGAGGCGAGACGGGTTTCTTCGTCCGGAGAGCCAATTTATAATCATGAGACGATAAAATCTTTCGCGCTCTTCTGCTCCGGAACAAACAAAAAAATCTTTGAGATACATGGCACTTAGTAAAAGGTATAAAAAATCAACGAACAAATCTGTTATTTAAAGGAACTAATCAAATAAACGCAACTACATAAAATTACTCTTGTCTACTTAAACACGGCACGTCGATGAGCTAAGTGAAGGGATAAAGAAGTAAACGGTCAACAATGAAATTCTTCTTATTCGCTGCCGAGCCCAAAACCACGGCGCTCCCGAGGGGTGTGGGGGAGAAGAAACTTTCTTCCGAGGCGGGGTAAATCGAGTGACCCGAGGCTCTGGAGCAAGAGCGGGGAACAGAGGTGTTCCTTTTTCACACGGGACTTCCCGCACACGGGCACAGTAAAGGTGAGACGTGTGATAAGAGTATTACACGTGAATGGATCAGAGCCCAATTGACACTTAGGGTTTAAAGGGAAACCACCCCCTATAAGCACCTTACCACACCACAAACATTTAACAGTTTAAAGAAAACAAGAACTATATATGTTCTCGTTTGAAAAGCATGCAGAAAAGAACTCTTTCTTCAACCACTATTTTGCATATTACAGTACATAATCGCCATTTCCAATGTAACTTGAAACAAAAATAATGAGTTTATTTTTCTTTAAAACTTTAAAACAAATCTTTTAGTAGTGTTTCATAAATACGTAATATACTGCATAATATACTGTCGTATATTATTATAGTATATTAAGAAATTTACCAATTTTTATATTTAGTTTTAAAAAGCTATACATTAAATCAGCCATCATGAAAGTCTTTCATTCCATATTAATAACCAGAAAAATGAATTTAGAAAAAAAAAATATGTGAAAAAAATCAATTTACAATTAAAATATTAATGCAGACCTATAACAGGCAGACTAGAAAGGTAGAAACTTTTCATTTTTTATCCCTATACAATAAATAAGTCAATTGACTACGTTGATTTTCCTCCCTTTGTCTTAGTTAATCGCCTAATTACATTTGCTCTCTTCTTCGATATTTAAGTAGGCACACAAAAAAGGTGAGTCTTTTCCATGCTCGATCGATTCCTTTGGGAAAGTCAAGATGGAGGATAATAAGCGGAAAGCGTCGCTTAAAAACTAACGAAATTGGCTAACTCAAAATGGCTTTTAAGGTCTCTAATTCCTCTAATGGATAAAGTGCGAATCTCAACGCCGGGGATAATTGTCCAATTTTACTTGTGTTAGCTAAATGCTATAAGTAGTCTATATATATATAGTAATAATCCATATATATATATCTGAATTATATAAATAGATATAATATAATAAACTAATAATATATATACCTATTATATTATATATATATATATAATATATTATATATATAATACCCTAATATATACTTAATATTATATGAGTATATTGTTAAATAATAAATATATATATATATATACTAGTACATATATATATATATATTATAATATATAATATATAAAAATGTTAAAAATCTGTTTTAAAATAGATAGTTTTCAATATATTATATGTATATAAGTAAACATTATATATATAATATATATATATATATATATGGACGAGTGAATATGAAAATAGATCATTAGTTCTAAGTTGAAACAATCGTCGGTTCAATTACCCGATCTGGAATCTTTACTTCTCTTTGACAGAAGATTTGATCTGTGTTGATAAATTAGTATGTATCGAGGTTTCATTTCCCAAGTTTGCAAGATTGAAAGTAGAGCTTGAATGTATAAGGTTTTATCAAATTAAATTTGTAAAGTCTAATGTAATTTTTCAAAAAACAAAATAATTATAAAATTAACAAAATGTTAATGTAAGAACAGTATATAAAGTTACCAAAAATAGCGAATAGCTTTAATGATTTAATACATCATGATGATATGTTAATTATTTAAAAATTTTCATACAATTAAAAAAAATCAGTTTTAACTAGCTAGATGTTTTTTTTAATATTATTATTTTTAATATCTCACCTTCTATATTAGAATATTCAATCTTCGTTTCAACATCTCACTCTTGTTTCAGAAGTGAAATAACTCAAAATCTAACATTTAATAAATAACAAAAATATATTAACTATGTTCTATAAATGAAAATAACCAGTTTTCGGTTGACTAAAAATTATTGATCAACCAAATATTATCGAGATACACATTAAATATGATTTACATGGTAATTATCTTTCTAAGTCATTCATGAATTCACTCATAATAGTTATTCATTTAATTACTCTCTTATGGAAAGGTTTGGAAAATGAATTTTTTTTTCGAGTTGTGCCATTTTTGAATCAAGAAGAATACACGAGAATACAAAAGAACAATACACGATGTGAGACTGCACTAACTTAAGGGAAATATAAAATTCTCAAGGTTTAGATTTATAGAATCATTTTACAACAACATAGAATTAAATTTGTGGTTTCTTATTCTCAAGCTCAATCTGAAGAGTTGGAAGCTTTTTATATTCAGATGTAGAACAGGGGTCTGCAAACCTTTTAGCCTTAGGGCCACAGTGACTCCTCCACTAAGTCCCAAGGGTCAAGGGCCAAGACCTAGGTAGGTCATCATACCAAAGTTTGAATTCGGAGCTACAAGTACGACCTGAAAAGCGAATTATAGTGCGACTATTGTGTTTTGTGACTATATAGTTTCTTAGTGTAAATACAGTTTCAATTGTGAGTGTTTAATTTAATTAAAAGTGTCTTAAAGATAAAACCAATGCATTCTACTGCGGGCCGGATTGATGCCGCTCACGGGCCTGTCTTGGCCCGCTGGTCGTGGTTTGGAGACCCTGATGTAGAAGCTGCAAAATTTTGTTTTTGCCTTTATACTTTATAAACAGAGTAGATAAGCAATGTCAGCCTGCCCGGAATTTGAACCCAGGACCTTTTGCAGAGTAAAAATAGTAATATTAAATTAAAGGGTTTGATGCTGGGGAAAAAGATTCAGCAGCCTTGATTATAAAGGAGTTTATTTATTTTTAAACTGTAACTTAATGGCTGTAATTTTGTAATTAATGGGTTTTCCATCGAAGGGAATAGCTGTTAATAATTGAAATGTACAAATGTAATTTTTGTTGTGAACAATTGAGATAGGTACGTGTAAATCTTGCAGTAAATAATTGAAATGTGTAAGTGTAATTCTTGTTGAATAATTGAAATATGTAAGTGTAAAAATTGATGTAAATAATTGAGATGTGTAAGTGTAACTTGTCAAATGAGAACCACTTGTGGTCCGAAATTTCATATTATAATATCAAATGCCTAAAAGGTGATATTTTCTCCTTTTGAAAATAATAGACTCGTAATAATATAAAAATTGCTATGCTAATATTACTATAAATATTTTATAATGATTCACCACATCTTCACTCCACTTAGGAAAGTCTATATATAAACCCTCTTTGTTTAAAATCTCCATTATTAAATTTTATTAAATAAAATCAATTCAAATCATATTGCAAACGGGTTTACAAGCCTACCTAAACAATGTAGTTATTTATTTATTTATTTTTTTGTCCACATTTTCAGTGCTTTTATGATATAGGCTATATTTCATTTATCGCTCACAACATCGAGACTGTATATATATATATATATATATATATATATATATATATATATATATATTATATATATAATATATAATGATATATATGTTATATATACCTACATACCACTACTTATATATATATATATATAATTATATTATATTATATATATATTAAATATACTAATATATATTATATATATATATATATATATATATATATATATATATATATATATAATATAT
>JABUQX010032105.1:20000-52500 GCA_015478945.1 Trachelipus rathkii
ATATGCTCGTAAAAAGTATACTACAGGTCCGACTAGAAAAAAGGTTTTTGGGACTTTTTTTTTTTTTTTAATATTTTAGAAAAAAGTTATTTTTTTTTGTGGAATAATAACGGAAAAGGGTATTGCAAAAATTTTTTCGCAGGTACTGGGAGTCTTTAAATGAATGCACCCCTAATATATCGGATTTTGTTTTTATGTGTGGCGAAATGAAAAGTCTTTTTTTGTTCAGTGTATCTTATTTTCCTAACTCTTACATCCTTTAATTCGTAGGGGACGTATATCATATAAACACACTGTTACCTACCCCCCTTTCCAAAATTACCTAATAAACCATAACCTCAGTTATCTCTATGACGCGCGGTATACTTCTAACCCAATTTAAGCCAAAACATACACAGTAATGGATAGAGAATAATATTTTTTTTTTTTATTTCCCCAAATTTTTAGGAAAATTTTTTTGGGTGGAGACTGCAAAACTATATAAAAAAATGAAAAAAAAAAAAAAAAAAAAAAAAAAAAAAAAAAAACAATTCAATCACCCCCTAGAACATCTATTATGTATCTGATGTTACCTGTGAGTTTTTTTTTGAGTGGGGAAGGTAGCGTATTGTAAATGTTTAAGTAAATTTTGTCCATATATAAATATATATATATATGGACTATCATTTCTGTTCGTACATACCTGAAAAAAAAAAATCATACAAAAGGGGTTTATTATTATTTCCCCCCGTGAGGGTATAGTATATATAAAGTTAGATTTATTTTTATTTATTTTAAATTAATTTTATATATTTTATAGAATAAATATTATTATTTATTCTTTATATTCATTACCATAGTTTTATGTGAAGTATATAAATAATTAAACACTTACGTTCAAAAACACAGCTTGAGGATAAAAATATTTATATTAAAATTTGATATGTATTAGTTTGGTCTATTACGTTAATTATTGGTATGTTTTTATATTATCCAATTGCGAGGAAGTTAAAACCCAGTTCCCCTCCATAAAAACGGCTAGCTTGTTTTGAAGAGAATTTTTTTAATTGGCAATATTTTTTTTAAAAAAAGAAATCAGCAATTGATCATTCATTTTTTTTTTGTATTTAGTGTGCGAGTATCCTTCAGATTTTCCCATAAATAATGGTTGAACCCGCCATATATAAAAAGATGAGTATGGGTATATAGCCCCATTTATTATATTTTTATATATTATCCTTTTTTATATACCTGATAAAAAATAAAATATATTTGAGTCAATGCTTTAAGTTGTGAAATGAGAAAATATAAAAAGAATAAATCATTTTTTTTAAAAATAATATATTTTTTATTATATTTTTAAGAATAAATATGGTATAATAATGTAAAAATGATTTGTTGTATGCTCTTAGGACTCTTAAGAAGGAAGGGAGAAATATACCTTATATATAGTGTCTATAAATATCTATTTTTCAATTGTAGTATATTTGTTCTCTACAACTTTTTTTTAAATACACTATTTAAAAACTTTACTAGTTTGATTTATATGTTTAGGTTTTAGGTTAAGACTATAGATTATAATTAGATTTTCCCTTTTATTCCTCAAAATGATATAATATTTGAAATATTGGGTGTTTCGCATATTTCTATTTGAGGATAAAAATTTTCATAGGAAAACATTTTTGAAATATTATGTAAAACATAAATAAAATAAGTGATTTACCCCTGATTAGTAGTAGTATGGGGGGTTTTTACTCAAATATCAATTAAATCTAATATAATTATTTTAGATATATAGATAAGGAGGAGACCTCCCCCATATATATTTTTTGGTTCCCTCCACGTCTCCCATTCATGAGTACCAAGTCATCCAGGTGTCAGTGGCTTAATTAAAGAAACATAATTAATACTGGAGGGGTGAGGGGAAAGGAAATTCATTTTTTTACGTGATACAGTCTTTTGTATAAATTCGTTAGACACCTAGAAAACAGAAATAGTTAGTTTAAAGTGATGTATTTATGTTGAGTGAAAAAGGAGAAATAAATATGACGCTAATAACTGCAGATTATTAAAAAATACTGTTTCTTCTCCCGCGTGAAAATAGTTATTAGATTTTCTATAATTATGCACACTATATATATATACTGCAATCTAACACTAAAACAGTTTATTATTTATAGCGAGGATCAAAGCAAATTCATAGATAGACTGGCGCCCCTCCTCGAATAAATTGCTTTATAAAATCTTCTTTGCTTACTCCCATAGATTAATGGGGAAAAAATTTTTATTATAAGTAAAATTCCTTAATAATTATAATTATCTTACGTATATATCCTCATATAAAGAATATTAAAATTGCATATATATGAAATATTGTTTAATATATTTAAATTATAATTACACCACCTCCTTGAAAAAAATACAAAAAGGGGGGTTTAGGGAAGGAAAAAATAATAAATATGGAATAATAAATATTAATTATTTAAATAATAATATTTTTATTATTTAAGTAAAATAGAGATTTTAATTTACTTTATTTTAGGTAGAAAAATAGGTAAATAAAAAAACTTAATAAATTGGTAATAAAAAAAATCTTTACCGGGTAAAGATTTTAATTTTATTATAGCTTGGTTTATTATATATATTATATATATACCCTTTTAGGGGTGAGAAAATAAGTATTACAACCTAACAAGTATATTATATTCACTCATCCCCTATCTCATTACATAATTATTTATTAATATATTTTTTTCATAAAATGTATTTTTTTAGTTATAGATAAACAATAAATTTGTATCTAAGGGAAATAGTTTTTTGGTATTTCACAAAATTAACAATAATATTTTAAATGGCCCCAATATCCTCCCCTGAAAAAAATGCAAAAGGTTCGCCGTTTCTAGACACACAAACGTGGAGTGTTGTCTTCTTTGAGGCACTGTTACTAGTGTGGAACTATTTTAGGAGGGAAGGTATGTTTATGTTTTGTGGGTCGTCGGAGTAGGTCGAGGGTAAGGAAGTGAGTGGAGACGAGAGAGTAGAGGAGAGGCGCCCCGTAAAAAGAAATCCACATTTCCTAATAGAGTATTATTTCTCTTTTTAATATGATGAACTCTGGAAGAATGTGTAACATTTATTTGAAAGTTACGAGGTAACAAACCACGAGTGGCGGGGAAACTCCAACTCTAAAATTTCCTTTTAAAAACTCCGTAGTTGCTCGTCGCACAGAGACAGATTATTGATCTCTTCCGTAACTTTTTGAAAATTTTTTTTGAAAAAAATTATTTAAAAATAAGAAATTTTTTTCTTTTTTTGTCCTATTGCGGGAGACTGTCACGTACAAAAACCCCCAATCATAATTTTGGGCCGCCATTACCCTCCGAAAAAAAACACAAGGGTTTTTTATTTTTCCCCCCCCCCCGTTAACGTAACCCATTAAAGAAGAGTATTTTTTTTAAAAAATAAATTTCTTTAGTAAAAGATGGGGAATATCTTATCTTCTTTCTTCTTAGGGGGCGGCCAGTGGTGTGATTGTGAAGGAGAGAGAAAACAACTAGACAATCGGTTATAGTGATAATATCGTTAATTTAAAATTAAGTTTCGGAGAAAAATTTTTTAATGACTGAAAGTAATACTTTGCAATTATAAGTCAAATGCATGTAACTATAATATTGTACACACATTCAATTTTTAATTTTGCTCTTCCATTATTAAAAATTTATAAATCATTTATTTATAAATGTGTGTTCGCTCCATTATTCAAGTATTCTTAAGGAAACAAATTTCCTTTGTGACGCTGTAGTATTTCCAACCCACACAAATAGATATTAATAAAAAAAACGTAGTTGAACGCGCTCGCACCTATTCTTCAATAGCAGGCAAATTGAAAGCTAAACCCATATATTTGGATATATAATAGGAAAGTAAGAGATATTTATATACCTTATTATTTATATTTTTTTTTATTTGAAACAAAAAATAAAAAATTATATTTATTTAAGGGTGGGTGAGAAAAGAAGTCACTAGGTATGATGGATAATATAACTTTATTTCATATCTGATAAATATTTTTTATTTGAATAATTAAAAAAATTTTATAAATATACTTTTTTATTTATAGTAGGATGATTAACACATTATTATTGTCTTATTATACAAAATTTTTAAAAAATTTTGAAGAGAGTTAAATTAATAGTTAACTGAAGAGGTTAAATTATTTGCAATTTTTTAACGCTTTTGATTAATTTAAGTTAGGATTATTGGGGTGAGTTTTTTTCAATATAAAACAATATTTGATCAATTGGCGCACAATCATTGACCCCTTAGCCTTTGAAGACAATAACCAGGTTTTTTTTTTCTTCCAGAAAAGAAAAAGTTGAATTTTTTTTTTTTATTAAAAAATACTTTTTAAGAAAAACTAAGGTTATATTTTTTGTCATTGTCGTGATAAGGAAATAAATGTATGTCAACGAGAGAATAAAAAATGGAGGTTATTAGCTTTTCCTTATCCACGAATAAATATTATTTTATTAAATAGCACTCCTTGTGTTAAAATAGCAAATATATCGTTCCAAAGCGTTAATACAGTTTTGATCGAAACGTACCATATACATCCCCCCCCCGTGCATCCACTAATCAAATTTAAATGCATTTAACTGTCTTTGAGTAGTAAAAATTGTTATGGTGTTTATAAATTTTAATGAATGAAAAAATTGATAGGAAATCTTAATTTTTGTCTGGGGAGTATGTTATATTAAAACCAATTATAAAAATACCAAAATAACTACACCTCACCTTCACCAACTTGTTGGTAAAATCAAATTACATTAGGGGGTTAGTTAGAGTTATACCCAAATAAAAACTT
This sequence comes from Trachelipus rathkii, assembly GCA_015478945.1. NCBI lineage: Eukaryota > Metazoa > Arthropoda > Malacostraca > Isopoda > Trachelipodidae > Trachelipus > Trachelipus rathkii. Next base: position 24,844 of record JABUQX010032105.1, read on the forward strand.
ACATTGACGGGCGAAAAACTAATAAATATTTCTTTAATTATTATTAAGTTTACATTTTTAGTGATCAGTGATAACGGTTTACATTTTTGAAATTGTTTGATTTACTGTTTACTTTTTTGGCTAAGTGCGAGAGAAATAAAATTAAAACTATGGTTATTTTTATTTCCCCCGGAAAATTTTTTAACCATAAAGCTTTTTGTGTTTTCTAAACTTTTTTTGGAAAAGTAAAAAACAGTCCCCCCCCCCCCCCCTTCAAAAATTTTTTTAAAAAATTTGTTTTTTGGCCCCAAAAATTTTTTGAAAATTTTTTTTTTGACAAATTTTTTAGGGAGTCTTGACATATTTTGGGGTAGTGGGCGTGAGGTCGATTTAATACCTATATCTGTCCAATTGTTGATAGATAACATATAAAAGGGGCCCCATCCCTCCTGCAGAGAAATGTACATTAAGCAGGGGTTTTGTTACCCTCACCGTAATTAAATAGGAGAAATAAAAAGGATGGGGGAGGATGAGATGTTTGTTAGTAAAAATATCAGTCTTTATTTTATAGAGAATAAGGAGATATCTATTTGTGGAGTGGGAACGGAAATACTACTATGGGGGTATAATCATCGACTGTTTAGTCAATTATACATCTCCTATACCGAGGGATGGTATTATAACTGCCTTTGATGATGTTTTTGAGTTTTAAAAAAAAATAATAGCTCATTAATATTAAAGTCACTAATTTTTATGTGTAGCACGTAATAATCAATATTTATTAAGTTTTTCATCCCCCACACCCCTCCAGCGCCCACATATAAGCTTTCTAAAATATCTTGTTGTCACAAAATTTGATAAATTATTTGGTAAAATTTGGGTTGGGTTATGTTTGCTCAATAAAAACGGAACATGTAAAAGTTGAGGTCGACTCAATTTTCCCCTCCATAGTTGTTGTACAAATATCATTTACACCCAGGTATAGCCTGTATTGTATTATATATATGTGATTATAATTTTCTTAGGTACTTTCTGCTTAAAATTACCAATAGTGTTTTATAAAAAAGAGAGAGTTAGTATTATTATCTTAATTTGAGGTGATCTTTTATTTTTATTTTATTATACACAAACACTCTTATCCTTTAAGTGTCAGCCTTTTCGCTCATAACTATCCAACTCTCCCTATGTCTAGCCCCGGAAAAATTTTTCTTTCAATTCACACACCCATATTGCTTGCTTCTGAGTATTCATTCAGCTTAAATGAGCATCTATGGGAAATAATAGATCACTCTTATTAGCATTTCATAGCATAAAGTAAGAAAGGAAGTAGCACTATCAATTTGTTTTATCTTATTTTTGTGTATCTATCACTAAAAACAAAGTACTGCAAAACAACGATTTCTTCAACTTGATCAATGTGCCAAGCAATTTTAGTGTGATCGATACAGTACTGACTTACGAACAATTAAATAAAAGTGGCATTAGTATAAATGAGAACAACATCCATCTACAAATGAGCATCACAATGTTTTAAGAAAAGGTCCTCAAATAGTAACGGAGAGATTTTTTTCAGGTAAGCCTAGAGAATATGCCCCTCTGTGATAATAAATTTGCTTTATATTTTTTATTTTTTTTAAGAAAAAAGGGACGTGAGGTTATTATTATTTTTGTAGTTGTAAGTAGTAGAAAAATAAAAACTATGGTTTAAATATAAAAATATACATTTATTCGGATATTTTTATTATAAAATAGTACTTTTTTAGCAGGGATTTATTAAATTAAACCTTTTTTTTGGACCGTAAACAGTACCTACCCTACTCCACCTCCCTCAATAAATTTTTATTAAAATTTTATTTATGTATTTCCCTACCCCCCCCAAAATTTTTTGAAAAAAAATTATTTTTCTTAGGATTTTGTTTAATAATTGTAATTTACAATATAATAAAAAAATAAATAAAAAAATAAATGGCACAAAAGGTACAATTCCTCTACAAAAACAATTAGACATACAAATAGGATGGACTTAATATTTCCAAAATCCTACCAAAAATGACCTCCACAAACAAGTGGGGGTAGAAAATTTTTTTAGTTTATTTATTTTATTTTTATTTATATATATTAATATTTAAATAAGAAATAAATAGGGGTTAATTTTTAATTTTTTGGGGGTTTATATATAGTTGGGGGGGGGTGGGGGAAAAGGAAAGCAACTGTGGATAATATTTGATATTTTATTACGGTAGCAATAATTTATTTATTATTAATTAAGTACCTTTAATTATTTTATAATTACATATATAAACTTTTTTTGGAGAAATAGGTTATACAGATACCTCACCCCTCAATACCCACCCCCTCTGAAAATTTTGTGTGTAGGAAAACTTCGCGGTTTGGTTCACGTCTTCGTATCTTTATTCACTATGCTTAATATAATGTTCATCTAGTTATATCTAGTATGAATGTATCGACTATCTGTAATATTATTTTCTTATTTGTATGGGTTATGTTGTTCAAAAATAGATATATATCAATATAAATTACGGTATACTTCCTAAATTATTTATTTTACGAGAGTTTTGCAAAGTAGGTCATAGCCGTTGGTCTGGGTTTACCCAACTGTTACGAAAAATATAAAAAATTTAATACAAATAACATATTTATAATATTTTATTATGTTATGAATAAAGGGTTTTTTTTTAGTGGGTGTGAAAGGAGAAAATTACCTATGGTATATATCTGATAAACAATCTAATTTAATTAGTTTAAAATTATGAAAAATAATTTTTTAATTTGGTTCATTTGGTATTAATTCGTTGTTTGTCGTAATTTCATTTTTCAGTCTTGTACCCTGAAATTCTTTACTTTTTTTATTTATATTATTTTGGTTACAAATACATATAAAAATATTTTATTGAAAAAAAGAATTATGGATAAAAAATTTACCTATAAATTATGTGAATTTTAATTTGAAAAAATTTTTAGGTAACCGAAGATTTATAACCAATATCGGTTAATTCGTAACTTGAAATTCTTAGTAGGAAAAAAAATTACAAAAGAACGAAAAGTTTATATCTACTTCACTGTATAAAAAACTATAAATTTATAATTTTATTATATTTTTTTTTAGAGAGAGAAGGCCCAGCCTCCTGTGCAAGTACTTCAATTAAATATAAATGGGATTAAAAATAAACAATGAAATTATCCCCTAGTGAGGATAAATTTTTTATTATTTAAAAATAAGATGATATTTATTATTCTAATACTTATTATTTATGTTATAAATATAGTTTTTATGGTCCTCCGCGCTAATATCACGTTATTTCAATAAAATTTATTTCTTTGGATTAAACTATAATATAATATTAAAATATTATTTGAAAATAGAATTATTTAGAATAAATTATATATATATCCCAAAATTTTTTTATTAAGGATAAATATATATTTTACTTTATGTGGGAAAAAAAATTTCAAAATAAACCTATAATTTCGTAAAGTTTGCGGACCAAATCCACTCAAGTGACCGGTAGTAAATAAAAAATAAAAAATAAAATAAATTTATACAGGGTACGGCAACATAACTTCCAAAAGGGTTTAATTGGGGGGATTTTATTATATAAAATAAAATAATAAATTTTATTTTTTTTTATAGGTAAAAGTAGTATATTTTTTGGGGAGGGGTCGAGTGGTGTGGAGGAGTGAGTTTGTGAGGGGTCTGGGGTAGATTAGAGACGCAAAGTCTAAATTTTAAAATATAATATAACCTATTGACTCTCTCATCGAGTGAGAGTTGATCTAAAAAAGAGTTTGCGGGCTACCTACTGCCGGCTGGATAAGTGAGAGTGAGTTACAATATAAAAGGTCTGGGAACAGGCGAAATAAAATGGATAAACTTTAAAGAATATGATACCATTGAATAAAAGACAGAACAAGAAGTTTCTTAAGACATCTGAAAAAAAGATAAAATAATGATTAATAAAGAAAAAAATTGGGTAGCTGAAAAGAAAACAGAGTATAGAGGAAGTGAAAGAATTTGATGATCATAAAAAAATGAAGTAAGTAAAAACAAAATGAATCAATTATTAAGTACATTTTGTCCCCCGCCCCCCCCGCATGGCCTCTCAGCCATCCGCAAATGATTATGTAAATAACAATAGTCACACACATGAGTTTATGTCGTCTTTACGGTAACGACCTATAAAATTGTCGAGAGATATACAAAAAAAGTTCTCGAGAGAAAGAAGCCCCGACTGAGGTAATAATCAAATTTATTCTTAACACTAGAATTTGTAATGGGTTCAAGATTTCAAGTGATTAAAATTTGGATTTAATAAGGAGAGTCGCGAACATGCGCGGGTGATGAGAGAGAGAGTAATAGAGAACAGATGAAACTTAGAATGAATATGTTATGTGTAATGTACACAGCTTAAAATAAACTATAATTGATATCATATATCACAGAGAAAATTTTATTAACATTATATTATTATATTTGTAGAGTGCAACATTTTTATAAACAAATCATTGTGATAACATTATAACGTTGGTGAATCGTGTTTCATATCACATTTCTCCGATATAAGTTTATTAAGAGAGAGTCTCACTAGTTATTGTAAATTTGTTCTCACGATATAGTGCATTTAACGTCTTCTTGTAATACATATAACGTCTTTTAATAATTGTTTATATACTGAACTGCAATAACACTATTATAATCTATTTAATAACAAAGATAACAATGTAATTAATTTGGTAATTATATTTTGAACATAAACGGTATACTGACGAGTGAAGACAGATGAATTTAGAAAGTACTGGGATTAGTTTCTATCTGCCAACACTACTCATGGAGATAAAAAAAATATGCATAGGTAGGTTTTTCTACTCCACCTCCACCTCGAGGTTTAAAAAAAATAAAAGATAATAAGAAAATTATGGTGAAAAATTTTTTTTTTTTTATAAATTTTTTATTTATTATTTAATCTTATGAATAGGTTTTATTTTTATTATTTTTTTTTATAGGGTGTTTTGAGGTAATAGGTTAAAAATATTAATATAAAAATAGCATATTAATGATTCATAAATAAAAATAAATTCACTTTTCTGATTGGCTAAAAGTGGAAGATAAAATTCCTTTCCTATTTTTTTTATTTACTTATTCAATTAGCTTTGTTTTATTTTTTTTTATATAATTTAACCCTTACATATATATTATATTATTAGTCATATTACTCCTTATTGTCTACTTTTTTTGGAAGTCAAAACATGACCTCAACTAAATCTTTTTTAAAAATTTTTTGCTATTTTTGTTAAAAATTTTAAGTATGCTGACTGCTAAAATACCGGCAGTTTCTCTACTACTTAATAATATTTTGGGAAAAATTTAAGGGGAAAAATTTTTTTTTTTTGGGGGGTTGGGTTTTGGGTTTTCAAAAACCAAAAATAAATTTAAAATGGGGCATAAATTTTTTTTCCCCCCTCCCCCCTGAAATCTTGAATTTCCCGGTAGAAAAAAAAAAAGATGAATTTTTGCAACATTTCAAGCCTCTTACAATACAAGGTTTTTTTTATTTTTATTGGTTTGAAAGGGAAAAAAATATAAGCTAAATGGGGGTTAAAAAAAAAAATCTTTTTCCGGAAAAAATTTTTTTTTTTTAAAATAAGCGTTTTAAAATACTTTTTTTTTGGGGGGGGCCGTTAAACACGTTTTTTCCCCTCAAGTTTATATTGAGAGTCTTATTTGAGTGATATAATTAGGTATATTTACTATCCCCATTAAACATAATTTGAATTTATATAATATTTAGGTTTTAGGTTTTACTCCATAATTATATATATATTATTAATTATGTTATATATATATATGGGATACCCTAATATTGTATGTGTTATTTTAGGCGTATAAAAATACAAATTTATGAATTAAACATTGTTAGTTATCTAACACTTGCATCATCTAGTGAAATAATAAGAATCATAGTAAATAATCAATACTGATGTTTATTTTTTTTATTATTTATATTCCTATCGTTTATATATATGAAAAAATATATAATAATTAATTGAGTGTAAAGTTTTTTATCTATAATTTATTTTTATTTATATAATTTTTATTTAAGTTAAATTATGTGCATAGTATTATTTATTATATTTATTTGTGGGTTGTGATTTACAATTAAATAATTTAAATATTTTATTGAATCCATTTATTTATTTTATTTTGGGGGTAATATATAATCCTTAATTGTTCGGAGAGATATTGTGAAAGATTTAAGGGATCGTAGTTATAGCCTCTTATGATCTTGTATATGAATATGTTTGTATATCATAAACTAACATATATTACAAAATTAACTGTGTAACTATAAATATATTGTTTTTATATCTTATATTGTCGCTTCATAACACCTCTGCTTCACTCCCCTATATCCAGCCCTATTTTCTTTCTCTCTCTTCTCTCTTTATTTTTTATTTTTTTATTCTTATCTTTTCTTCTTATCTCTCTCTTCTTTCTCCTCCATCATATATTACAGGTAAATAATAAATGTTTTATTTAAAAAAATCAATAGTTTTTGGGTTTTTTTGATTTTAAAAGTTTTTTATTTTTTATTTTATTTTACAGAACTTTTATATTTCTTTTCGAAATAAAATTTATTTATGATCAATAGGAAAATTAGATGTATTTATTAATTTTAATTTTGGTTATTTTGAGGTATACCCACCCCCTCAAATATATAGTATATATAATCATATAATATATAACAATACAATATTTAAAAAATATGAAAGAAAAATAATTTATTATTTCCCTCTACCCTGGTATGAAAAATTAAACAAAATAGGGTTTTTTTCCCCACCCTCCAGGGGGGTTTAAAAAAAGAAAAAAAAAAAAAGGGGTTTTTATGGTAAAAAAATATTTTTATATTATTTAAGACACATTTTTTTTTATTTTTCTAGTATGTGGCAAGACTATTTGTCTGTTTGGAGTGGTTGGATGATTGTGAGGAAAAAAAATAAACCTAATGGGTCAAAAAAAATCAAATTTTTTACTTTTCGTATTTTAACAAAATCGAATTATTTTATTTATTTAATAAAGCCATTGTTTATTATATTTTTTAAAAAAAATACTATTTTTGTGTCATTATCCCCCAATCACCCCCCCTCCCCCCCCTCACCCCCCTTCCACAAATAATTTATTTAAATTATTTTTTTTTTTTGTACCCCCCCACTTAAAAATTTTGGGGTAAAAAATTTTTATTATTGCTATTTTTTGACAAATTTTTTTTAAAGGATTTATTTTTATTATTTAGGTGGTTATTTTTTGGGGTATTTTTTTTTTTTCAAATAATTATAAATAATAAAATGGGACCCCCCAATTTTTATTTTCCCTCTACATGATACTACTCACCCCCTGAAATACCAGGGGTCCTACCCCCTCACCCCCCCCCCCACCCCCCCCCCTCCATCCACTGATAATAAAAAAAAAAAAGAATAAAATGGATTATTGATTTTTTTTATTAATATTATAAATTTTTTTAAAGAAAGGTTTTATTTTTTATTATGTGAGGTTTTTTTTTTTTGGTGTATGAGGGGGTGGAAAAACAGGGAAAAAATTACTATGGGGGGGGTTAAATCCCAAAAATTATTTGTAGATTTAGTCCCGGAAAAATGCATATCAGTATTGTTATATAATAGCTCTGCGTGTATTTCTTGTTTCAACTATAACTAGTTGGTGCTGTTAACAAACAGGTTTGTATATTATCTCTCACCATCAAATATGACGGACCCCCCCCCCCCCCTTGTCCAAAAATTTTTTTAAAAAAACGTGTCATTTTTTGTTATTATTTTAACATACTATTTTGGTATATATAATAATTCTGAGGAGGGTGGGAGGGCGTTTTTCCCAAAGAGACATAGATGCTATAGTTTGTATAAGAAAAAGGATTTTTGAGAAGCCCTATATCTGTTGAGTTTACGAATCCTTCCACATGGCTGGAAGCACCCTTCGGGCGTTTTGGTGAGGAAAGGTAAATATAAGAATTACCCACCTAAAGGGGGTTTTTTTCCGTTTTTTAACTAAAAAAAAAAAGGGGGGGTTGGGGAAACTTTTAATGGGTTGTTCGGTTATTTTGTTTTAGTACTTCTCAGTAAATGTTAAGAAGGGCTGTTTTAAGAGAATATTACCATAGTATTTTTTTTTTTTTGTGTTTTGAGGAAAGCTAGTGGCTCAACCGTCTGGCGCGCCCCTTCGGAAAAAAAAAAAAAAAAAAATTTTTTTTTTTAATTAGCCCTTGGGTTTATAATCTTTTTTGGCCGTAAACAAAAAATAATGTTTTTTATTTTTGATTTCCCCCCCGGCCCCGCCACACTCCCGCAGCTTTACTCCCCCCTGATCAAAAATGTTATTATATATATTCTTCTACCAAATATTTTTTTCGTTATTTTATCTTTAAATAAATTATTTTAATTCTATTCTTACTTATCTTTTTTTTTCTGTGTTTGTGGTTTTTTACATAATAGGAAAAACATAATAATAACTTTTAATTAATGTCAAATATTTGTTTTACTTGGGAAATAAAATTATAACATCGCGGATTTTATATTTCGTGATGTTAATTGTTGTGTTGGTGTTCCAACAGTCTCAACGCGGCCCAATCTTTACAGAAACTTAAGAGAAAGGGAATAGAGGGCTCACCCCTCCCGCATTTTCAATACTTGCGCCCCGCTACATATTCCCCCTATTCTATGTAGGCCCCTGTTAAACCTTGAGAAAACATAAACAAACATTTTGCTGCACAACAAATTACTCAAAGACTACTAAGCAAAATGATGAAAGCACTAAAGATATTAACACAAAATTATAAAGCTGAAGATTTGTCGCTTTTGTTATCATTTTCTCTTTGAATGTTGCTACATAGAAAGATCTAAGGATCTGCCGTTTGGATTTCAGGAAGGCCTGTTAAGACTAATACTCTTTTACTAGGGATGGAGTCAAGTATCGGTATCTGCACTTGGTATCGAAATTATTTTGTAGTATCGGTAGTCGGTATCGGTTAAAAAAAAGTAATCGATCCTCAACGAATACAGATTCCAAAATCCTACGTTTAAATAACCATAAATCTTTTGCAGTGATTTGCGCTCGTTGACTAATTTTTAAACTACATCTTGTTAAATAAAATATTTATATAGGCTATATACAATGATTTTAAAACAATTAGAATCTAGGTTTAAAAATATTTAGGAAACAAAAACTGAGATCTTTCATAACATACAATTTATGACATATATATATTATACACTCTATATATATGTGAGTGTATATATATATTATACTATATATATTTATATTTATATACTCATATATATTATATATATATACTTATATAATTTATATATAATATATTATACTATATATATATATATATATATACATACTATATATATATATATATATATATATATATTATATATATATCCGGTATATAATATTAAGTATTATTTTGGATTATTATTATTATATATATATATTATTATATATTTATATTATATATATATATATATATATATATATATATATATATATTTATATTATTATATTTATATATTATATTACGTATATATATAGTATATATATATATTATATATATATTATATATATATTATATATATATATATATATAATATATTATATATATATATATATATATATTAGTAGGTATATTATTAATTATATATAGTATATAGTATTTAATGCGGCTTTAAACAAGAAGACGTTGGGATTAAGGTGCGGGACTCCAGTATGACCAGTAGTAGATCCTAGAACCTATCGGGAAATACTGGGGATTTGTAATGGGGGAAGAATTTTTCTTATGTTTTAGGCGGGTCTTCTATGGTTAGGAAAAATTGACTTTAATTTCATTAGATGCTTATGAGTTTTCCCTAATGGGTTACAAATTACTATCTTCCCATTTATGTCACAGATATTTTATACATGGTGAGGTTATCTCATTAATCAACAATGTTGCTTCTTGGCTATTCATGTAAGAGAGTAACTTTTCAGGGTGAGTGTGGTAATTATAGGAAATGCTAGACTCGATTTGTACACGAAATCTAGAACGTCCTCGCTGAGTGCTAATAGTTATAGTAATAATAACCATGAGTCTATATAAATGAATGAACTACAATTGACGATAACTCTTACATATTATATACGAGTGATAGCAGATCTTTAGTTCTTCCATAGGATTATAATCACAACACTGAGTCTACATGTTTATTACTCAATAATTATTATTTACGATGTTATATATATATATAATATATATCATAATTTCACTATATAATATATAATATATGATATATATATTATATATTATATAATGAAGATCAAGTTAATTAAGGGTATAATATGTGATTATGTCAATGTTATTAGCGTTCACTATATACATATATATAAGGTGCTTCTCACTTAATCAAACAACTGTAGAATTTTTCGTGGAGACTGTTCACTGGGTCAGAAAGTACTTCACACACACACCATGCTCACTCAATATTCTGTCCACGGCAGTATAATATGCTCTGGTTGCAGTTGTATGACACTGCTCGAGAGAGCTGTCACGAGAGTTCTAAATGAGGTGTATGGATCACGAGAAGTTGGTCACTCTAGGTAGTTGAATGTGGCCTGCCTACCTTGACCTCCTAGTATGTTAGATTGCCTGATCATAAAGTAGATTCCCTCTCGACATAGCTATATGTTGCAGACACACTCGAATCTTCTGATCCAATTTGCAGTGTATATGACCAGCAAAATAAAGTTAAGAATTTGAAATACATTTAATAAGGTTAAATAACACCTACCACGAAGTTCCTTTGTTACCTGAGATATCGTTCGCTATTTGTCTTCCTACAGTAATACGGTGCACGATTCAACCCTAGTAGGAATTGATAAATATTTTTTTCATTAAATGCAATTTCTCCCTCCCCACGTTTGGATTTATGACGTCATCCATGTCTTCCCATTAGTTTCCTGTATTTTATGTATTTCACGTAGCTACTCTAACCTCTCGAGATCTAGAGCCCCATTATAGTCAGGTGATTGATAGTTCTCCAGAGAGTAATATCATAATCATTTTAATTTTTTAGAAGTAATTTGCCATATATATATATATTAATATATTATATTAATATATATATTAATATTAATATATTAATATATATATATTATATATATTATTTTTAATTATATAATATATAATATATATATATATATAAATATATATATATAATTATATATATTTATAATATACTATATAATATAATTATATAATATATTATATATATATATATTTATATTTATATATATTATTATATAATATATATAATCTATATATTATATATATATATAATTAATATATATCATATTAAGAATTTAAGAAAGTCTCTTAAAGTCCCTTCTGCCCGTCTCTTTATTTTTTTTATTAGTAATATGCTAATTCTAACTCATCAAATCATTGCATGATATATGACGGTGGAACTCAATTAGCAGAAGGGTCTTTATCGTTAGTTCTCCCTCCGTCTCACCCTTATCAAATCGAGTGTATGTAGCATTTGTTGTTGGCATTTCGTATATAGCATTAATACATCTTGTTAATATCTAACATTCATAATATATATTGGTCGGGTCACGCTCTCTTCTGTCTTCCACTCTATTTTTTCGACTAAAATTTCCGGTCCTTTCAATCCACCTTCTTTATCCACGAGCGCTTGTTGAATATAAGCTTACCTTTACGTCTATTATGTTTGTCTGTATGAGATTCCTCGGAGACCACATTTAGTTCCGCTTTTCACAGTGAATTTATTCCATACCAGAGTTTTACATAGAGAGGTTGGCACGCTCTAGCGGTGGAAAAGTCTGGGTTAATATAATATATATTATAATATATTTATATAATATATATATATATATATATTATATATACTATATATATTATATATTTATATAATATATATATATATTAATATCTATTATATTATATATATATATATATATATATATATATATATATATATATATATATATATATATATATATATATATATATATATATAATTATAATTTATTAATATATATATATAATATATATATATATATATATAATATATATATTTATATATGCTTACTTACTGTCTTACTGTCCTCTCCCAGGAAGGTCTGTCTTGTAGAAACCACGACCTGTCAGGTGACTCAACATGCGCTTCCATTCGGCTCTGTCTTCCCACAGTCTTCTCCTTGTATTTCCGTCACGCAGCGCCACATCTTCATCAACGATTCTGCAACGTTCCCCTCCATCTTTCCTTGGTCTTCCTCCTGAGTCTTCTTCATCCGCATCCATCCATCGTTTCTTCGCCAGCCTGTCTTCCTGCCATCTTTCCAAGTGTCCACCATTGATTCTTGCGAATCCATTCCTACTCATCATAGGTGTCACTCGAACTTCTTCTGACTCTTTCATTCCTTATTCTATTTTTCTTAGTCTTTCCAATTATTGCTTAGATCTTCATCTCTGTTGCTGGTATCCTACTTTCATGCTTTTGGTAGTACACCATGTCTCTCCACCGTATAACAAATATAGGTGCTAACACTCCTTCGTAAATACTTCTTTTACCTCTATACCATATACTGGTCTTCATCAAGGATACAGCAGCGTTGCCGCTCTTCCGACTTTCGGTTATCCTATGCGTGATTCTGCATCACACCCTCGTCCTCTGTTATATTCCACCCAGGTATTTAAATTCTTTAACTTCTTCGAGCTTTCTCCATTTATCATGATCTTCCAACCATCCTCCGCCTCTCTGCTCACCAATCATCATTCTTTTCTATGTTCATTTGTAGTCCTTTTGCTTCAAGTTTTTCCACGAAACATCAGTATTTTTTCCATTCCTTCTCTTACTTTCCACTTCCACACCGTTTTTCAAATTATCCGCATATGCCCATGATGTCTCCCTCCATTTCCTCCACCTCCTCTTTAACCTCCTCAATGACTTATATATAAGCTATGACAATAGGGTGACAATACGCTTTCCCCTGTTTCACCCCTTCGCCACCTTTCAAACCATTTTTCTTTTTTTATACCTGTTCTCAATTGCACTTTGCACTTTTATATGATACTCTCAGTGCATCACAAATCCTGTCCCACTCATAATTCTCTTCTAACACTCTCCATAATCCATTCCTAGGTCCGTGTCAAAAGCTTTCTTAAATCCCTAAACACTCATAATATCTGTTGTATTCTATTAATATATATATATATATATATATATATAATTATATATATATATATTATATTTATATATATATATATATATATTATATATATATATATATATATATATTATATATTATTATATGTATATATATATATATATATAATTATATATAATATATAGTATATATATTAGAGGTGTACCTGAATTTCGTTCGGCCGGAATTCCGGCCGGAATTTTCACATTTTTTTCCGGTTCCGGTTCCGGCCGGACCGGAAATTACTAATGTACTTGATATTTAAAATGGAACTGATTTATTTTACATAACCCATAAGCCATCTTTTAACAAAATATATGGGTAGCTTGTGTAGTATTCATACACAGTGTATTACATGCCTACAGTATTATTGAAATAAAGTTTACTCAAATATTTCAAAATATAGCATTACTGGACATTAATTGAAATTTAAAATCCAAATTAAATAATAATATATATTTATATAAAATTATTAAATAATTAATATAATAAAAATATTATATATATTATTATTAAATATATATATATTATATTATATATTATATTATATATATACTATATATTTTGCAATGGAATCACATAGTCAATTTTTCAAACTGGCCTCGTACCATTGAGTAGTTAAAGAAAAAAATGCTCGTTTGAATAGCCAGTGAGTAGGTAAAGAAATAAATGACTACGTTTTGTCTTCCTTTGTTTTTTTTTTTTTTCAAATTGATACCTTTTTTCCGCCACCCATACCCCACGGGCTTATCAGTTTCCTCTTCCTGGCATGGGGTTTTTAGTTCACTCCCACACTTACCCTCCCCGTGGATGAGGGTGACCGGGTTGAAATAACCGGTGATTTAAGATCACCTCTACCGGGCCGACCAATTGTAGGGAAACCCGAACCTTTGCTAACTCACTCATGGAAGGCCGTTCTGCAAACTTTGTGTGTAATAAATCTCGGACTTTACCGCGAAGACTTAGGTGCCGTGTGGTACAGCGGGGTGGGACACCCACGTAGAGTTTCGGGAGGATCTTCCGAGGCCACATCCACAGCCCCTACGGGGTGGGGTCCAGGTGGTTGTGTGGGTCTCTGGAGCTGTGACCCTGCTGTGGAGAGGATTACGGCCTTCCTTACATGAAATATATGCCTTCAGCCCATCCGTTATTACCGTTTATGTCTCATTTGCTTTATTGTTATGCTGTTCATCCATGGAGACGACGTTTGTGAAAAATTTTTTTATGGAAAAAGCTTTTTAAATGATAATAATGTGTTTACAAACAAAGGTGAGTCAAACAACATCAACAACAGTTACCATCTGTCAATGTGCCCAGCCTGACCCTACCACGGTCCCTACTATTTCTAGACCTGGTACCTATGCTTTGCTTCCTTCTCCTACAACCTGAGGGTCTTTCGCAAATTTTCATCGATTCGTCGACCAGCAAACCCGCGACACCCTCAGGTGCCCCAACGGTCGGGCAATCCCGCAAAGGTGTCTCCCGTCATAGTCGTTGCTGCACCCCCTCCAGGAATGTCAGCAGACATATCATTCCAGATGTATTACACATTGCGATCCACTACTCCAGAAGCTCTTACTGAGCAACAGAACCATTCTTCTCAGTAGGGCACTTGAAAAAAGTCCTTAGGAGTTTGAAGATCCCTTCCATCACATTGATCGAGGAATGGGTTCCATTCTCCGTTAAAAAGCTGCTACCGAAATCAAAGTTTCCATTCCTGTCATCCTTTAACTTCTCTCGCAAATATTCCTCTTATTTCTACTCCTGATGAAATAAGAAACACATCTAAAGGCACTATTTATTGTTATGAACAGAAATACGAAGATACAGCTGTCATTTTGGAAGAACTCCAACAGAGAAGATTTTCCGTTACAAACGTTTATAGATTTCCCCCTCTCCGGGAAACTCCTGACAAACCAAATCCCCGTTTACTGCTGACTTTTAATACCCCTTATCCACCTACAAAGGTCAAAATAGGGTTCACAAGTCACAGTGTTCGCACGTTTGTCCCTCGACCCAGACGTTGCTTCAAATGTCAACGGTTCAATCATCCCAGAGAATACTGTAGGGGACAGGATGACATATGCCCAATCTGCGGAGAATTATTTCACACACCTTGTGAAAATACCCCTAACTGTAGAAACTGCAAAGGAGTAAAAGGACCCCGCAGTGCTTCCTCTTTCAAATGCCCGTCTTACAAGTTTGAACAGGAGGTTTTAGAGCTATGTACCATACATAAATTGAGCAGGAGAGATGCTATACGCCAGCTCAAGGAAAATTATCAGACAAATCAAAATCAATCTTACGCCACAATTACAGCTGCCCCGACGCCTCCGCGTGTTAATCCGCCAACACAACCCTATCCTAATAGAACCCCTCTCTTAAATTCCATTGAAACTCAGGCATGTACTGCAACTTGTCTACCTGTACTGCCCAGTGCCCACACTATCAACTTCTCAAAGAGTACAAAAGCAGGCCTCGATTCAATCTCCCGTCCAAAAAGCTATCAACAAGCCTATCCCGAGTATTAACTCTCAACAAACTAGCAATGAAACTAGGCTGGCTCATCCAATACAAAATTTGGAAAACATTCCCTGCCAAAACACACAGTCCCATACTCACCAAATTGGTTCACCAAACTTATGCAAGAGGACGGTTTCTTTGTCCTTTAATTGCGTCTCCCACTATTAAATCTCTGGAAAAAGATGTTTTCAAACACACAGAAAAGAAATAGTCGCCAAGTAATTGTAATCCGTTTGAACTAATTTTAAGCTATCCCTATATCTAGTGTGCGTTTAATGTCGTTTAAATATCTGCCCTTTGAGCAGATTTCTCGAATCTAGAGAGCCCTGATACATACTATAACATCATACATGCAGGATGAGTTACCGGCTCCAGATAGTTAATACATCCATATGCTAAATCCAGCAGATGACTTTTGCTCAATTTAAGATAAGTATAATCGTTTGGTTGAAGTAAGATCCAACAAGTTCTTTATAGAGCTTCTCTGAGACTCGCAATAGCTAATTAGCGAGTGACTCTTCATAGAGAACTGGCTGTGTTAATCATTGCAATCACAACAATCCTATGCTTATTTTGAGTTAAACTCTCTAAACCCACCACAACCATCTATAGTCTACAAGATCACGCCTCTCTTGCTCTTCCTGATTCTTCCTATAACTCTTCTCCGAGTTTCCTTTATCCAGCACTTCTTTCCGAGAGAGAGAGATCTTTATGCATCGCTATTATGAGAGAGTATAAATTTGAGTATAACATGGGCTCAATTCCTATATATGTGAGGGCGTGAATGCACGATACTTCCATGTCTCTCTCCATCTTTCTAATTGTTTGCTCGCGGCTTCGCATAGCATTTCTGTCGTCGAGATAGAGGGTTGTGGCGAACTGCGCATGACTCTTGCATTCAACGAAACGGTCTCAGTCACCAGAGGCTCTGCTCCCTACTAGCTGTTTTCTAAGGTCTATCCTGTCATGTATGTGACATTTGCACACGCACGATATTTTCTTTCGAGGTGAGACTCGCAGATAGTGCTTCCCAATTCTTCGTCAAAATCAGACTGCCGGACTTCAACGACATTCCAAATATGACTTTCTTGCATTGATGAAGTCTATCGGAAAATTAGTTTTAATTCTTTCCTATGATATCAGAGAGTGCCATATATTCATCTGCAGTGACTTACCTTCAGATTTTGTCATTTATCTGATGGAGAGACTGTTAACCACCAAACATCTTATTTCAACAGAAGATGCATTTGACCCTTGCCCATGGTTATGCAACACTCTTTTTCCTGTCGCACCGTTCTATTACTAAGAAACAACATTAATCCTGTAAATGATCTCCAATCTACATGATAACCAATACAATATATAATTGCAATTGATGCTTTTATGATACTCACTAAGCGATTACTGATACCTATATGGGCTTCTCACTAATATAAATATGGAGCTAATTATATCATCGAATGCTTTTTATTCTTATATATTATAATTACTAATTAATAACATAACAAGTTGGACTTGTTTGAATTCAACTTATCTCGCATTCATGGTGAAGCTCCTTTTTAACTATTAAATAATCAATCTAGTGATTAAAATCACTCCCCCTAAAAAGGTCAATTAACTAACTCATAGATATTCTTGGGTGTATATATTTTAACTCTATATACATCTTTACCCCAAGGTTTTGTTTCACCTATATAATATATATCATATTACCTTAACCTCCCTATATAATTAGTAATATATATAATTATATATATCACTGATCCTCTAACCTATTCTCCTAATCGTTATCAATCTGAACCCTACCTCCACATTATCATTATATAATTAATATACCTACAGTCACATAAGAGAGACAATTTTTCTCTATTAATCAGTGATACCCACCATCACTAATATTCATAACTTCCAATCATTGACTTCTTTCCTTCAATGGAATTGGTTCGTGGGCTATTACATATCTAATAATATTCGAAGACTCTATGTATCATTTCTACTAATTAAAACATGATAAGTTAACACTAAAAGTGTATAATGTTTGTCAGGACTCGAATGAATTTTTCATCGTGGTATATAATTGAATCTTTCTCTAAACGAATTTACATACATAAATCTCATTCTGTTAACTTCGTACATTGTACACTATAGTATAATGTGTACAATGAGTAAGGGAGAAGTTCATTGCAGAGAGTAATACTCCAGGCTCCCAAGAGTGTATATTTCTTCTCCTTTGCTCGTGATTCCCGCGACTATCCACTCTCTCTCCGGTATACCGGAGCGCGAAACCTGTACAATTGTCACGAGTTCCGCCATGACTCACTCACTAATATTGTCCATCGGACAATTACTATTAGTTTATATCAAATCTACCTTTAGCTCCGTAGTAGTTAAGATTATACGTAAGTAGTCGACTTGCTTGATCCTTTTTAAAACTCTAGATCATCCTCTACTCCTGTAGTTATACAGGTAATGACTTTCAACTCTCCTGCCACCCCTTATATGGTGTAACTCTGTACAGCTTCACTAAGTCCTAAAGATCTTAACTGATCTCCTATTTTCTCTATATCATAATATCACCCTTTCCTATGTATATGGATGTCCATTATATTAACGTAACAGGACTCTCATACCTCATTATATGTACGTTTATAGATATATCACCATCAACGTATCTCTTGTATTGTATAATTTATTACCCTTTGCCTTACCCATTTCACATGTTATAGGATCGCTTTTTTCCTAGGTTCCACCTCTTTGATATTATTAATTATTTCGCAAGTGTGAGATTTCACATTATAATCCATTTATATATATATATATATACTATAGTATCATAGCTTATTTAAAATTTGACTGTTATCTAATTAGCCAAATCAAAAATCTCCGAAAATCCAGGGAACATTTTTTCCAAAATATTATTTTTTTTTTTGGAGTAATTTTCTCGTATCACTGTAGGATTTTCTCTTTAATAACATTAACTTCGCTGTAATCAGAGTTATTATTTTATCCGGTCAATGTATTATTAAGTAAATATGTAATCTTCTTTTCCTGTGTTCGTTCTGTGGTTATTAACTTTTTTTCCCATTTTTTTATTTCCTTATATATATATTAATTATTATATATATATATATATATATATATGTATTATACCACTCCAAGCTGGCGTTATGTATCTGAGGCTGGAGTGGGCTGTCCTTTTTTAAATCAGGCCCATCAGCTATCCCTCTTTCTCCTTTTCAATAACCGATTTCCGACTGTATGACTGAATAGCCTTATTTATGCTATTCCTTTACCAAATAACGTTACTCATCTTGTGCAGCGGAAGACTTGCATCCCGTAGTAATATCTTTCTATCTAGGAAAGCAGTCGTAGCAACCCTCATTGGTGGTCTCAAGAGTTCGCCTCAGCTCAACCGTGATAGAGAAGATAGTAATAACTCTTAAACAGTTGTCAAATACTAGAAAATAGGAGCTTGATTAGTCCGTGGTTCTTCTATCTGGAGAAAGACTTGATAATTTATTAGGAGAGTCAGCCACATGTCGAGATCTCTGTGCGATAAAATTAATTCCAGTCCAACAACTAACTAAAGGATTAGTGCTACTCTGGAATTCTACTAGTATTATTTTCTGAACGCTAGATATCCGTTCAGTCTTCTATCATATCCGCTCTACTCTCTTATTTGTATATAGTTAACGATAAGCAGGCAAAAGTATCTCGTAAGCATCAAACCAGTATAATCGCGGCGGCACAACTACATTTCTTTATACACACGACAGTACACATAAGTTTCCGATCTCCTCGTGTTAATGGGCCGTTTGTATAAATAAGGAATAACATGAAGTTTTCACGACTCTTGTTATGCGTCTTTTCCGGAGTAGAGAGGAAGACGATAGTGCGTTTACGATTATTGTGCTTTTGCTCCATTCGAGTTCATTCCGTGCTCTATAATAAATGAGAGATGACCTTCAAAAACATGAGATATCTGTGATACTAACCAGCAAGATCCTAGATAAAAAATCAAAATTATCTATTTCTAAACTCAAGCGACAGAGAAGGGTAAGACATACATACCTCAACACCTTTCTTTTAGTCACTCTCTGCTTGATATTATTCAACATCCGTGAGACTTTGTAGGTGAGAGACAGATTCTTGAGATTCCGTTTGACCACTGCACTCGCTGCATGCACTACTTCCGATTCAATTTCTTCGCTCTATCTATTTATATGTGTCTCTTGAGTGAAATTTTTATTATTGACTGAGTCGTTATATGGCGGATACGTAGATTGTCTTCTGTTTCTCTATAATATCTCTGACCTACATCACTTTTTTTCTTGGTAATTTTCTGTTATTTTCTTCGTCATTAAATCCTAGAATTCAGAATTCCTCTTGAGAAGTTTAGGAGAGGACAAACGCATAGGAGGACTATATGAAGTCGAGAGTGTACAGTGAGTGTGCTGATCCTGATCACAATAGGCAAAGGAAGCCTCTCTTATGATAAATTTAATCCGGATTATTACTATATTCTCTACGAGTGGTTCACTTTTACTTCTCATCGATACATAGGGAACCGAGCATCAGAGTATCAGCTTCGTTCACTCAAACTTTTCCCAATTCTGGTATATCCTTCTGAGCACAAAAATCGTTCGACTGCGGACACCCTTGGTAAAACTAGACCATGACATTGAGGGAAGCTTCTCAACTGGTGGGATGTTCTTGGTGTCTTTTTGACCTTTAAAACGCTTACGACACAACGGGGAGAACTGGGATTCTCCTTAAACTCCATTCGCTTGTTTCCGCGGACCAATTCCCTCTCTTCATCAACATGCCTTTTGTCACAACAGATCATAATAATCCATGTATGCTTTCGGTCTGCATTACCTAACAATTATTCTATTCTGTCACGCCACTTTCGACCATGATAGGTAGCATGAAAAAGCGTTCAGGCAGGGTATGTATTGTTTAATTATAAGTGTATATACTTAATTACTGATCTCGGATTAATGAGATATTGACTATGTTACATTATCTTATCAGAGATCTTGTCAATTTTATTCTTCTCTATTTTCTTATGACATTATACATAGCCGGTGCCATTCTACCTTTCTCGAACGGCAACTTGTAATTATAGCTATTGAGTAATATTATTATAATCACATGGGCTAGTACCATTGAGTCATTCCAATTTTTCACTCCTCACCAAACCTCAGCAGTGCTTTAATATAAAAAAAAAAGTGAATCGAAGAATTTGCCACCATTTCCTTGCCGATCGAACTCTCTATACCTTATATGTATTGCATTATTTGGTGCCTTTCGAACCGTGCACCCACCGCACATCATCATTTTCTTACCATATATAAAGATGCTAAATTTAATACTAGTGCTCAGTCTAAATAATTCGTAAAGATTGACCACTTTAAAACATTATTGCCCCACTAATTAATACATCACAATGAAAACAATCCTGTGTCACGTGAGACTAGCTGCTTGATCACTGTTACGTCATCTAGCTCTTCAAAATTACTTTGAGGGCGCTGATTCGTCAAGTTGAACCTTTACTATACGTCATATTAAATAGTCCTTAGTTCGATTAAGAAATTATGACTATGGCTGTGTTAAGTAATATAATATATATTAATTGGCCATGAAGTATTCCTTAATTATCTATCATGCAAATGACTGTTTGGTAATATTTCTCTAATAACATAACGAATGGCGATTCCGATAATACATCCTAACTGAGTCACCTTTAAACGATTACGTTACACTCCTAGGTATAGCTCAGTATCGGGATATGTTGATGAAGAGCGCAATAAGCCAGTGGATTGCCATCTACTCATATCTGCAGTGTGTAGTACGTGTAGAATTAACTATCGCACATTAGCAATTAACACAACATTTAGTATATACGTTACTAAGATTATTTCAACAAAACTTCAAATAAATGTTTGTGTGATCTACTCACAATGCACGCGTTAGCAATCATCACTTAGATTTACTGCAGGAGTGCTCAGAATCCTAATTACTGGCCATGTTGCGAAACACGGCTTTTGAGATATCAAATCGCTTATTTCTCTAATATTTACAAAAGGTGACTCTGCTTCTCATAACGATGAAGGATACATACCTTGGTATTCCCAGCTCCCACCAATTTTGCTTGGCTCTGACGCTCTCTCTCACCATACTCAATCAAAGCCACTTTGAAATTCATGGATACCCAAAATACTGCCCTGCCTTGTTTAAAGGCATTACATATATTCTCTTATATCTCCTATTCAATAGTTCATTTTTGTATAGAGTCTATACTATCTACTCGCTATCATATGATCTGTATCGGCGCTTTCTAAAACCGGAACAGTGTGGGCGATTGCGTCTTTCACTGATCGCTATATGCCATTATACCATGTTACTTGAGGGACCCCCCTCATGCTTCAATTTTCAAAGCAGAATTAATGGCAATAATGATTGCCCTCTCTCGAATTCTAATCCTTAACCAAGATCAATCTTATGTCATTTATTTCAGATTTCTGCACGCGCTACAAGAGCTTTAAACCCTTTATTCTATAAAACAGATGGTATCTGCTGTGCAGCAAATTTTCTTCGGGCTGCTCATTCCCGAACGCCCTTGGAAGTTTACGTAAGGAGGCCTCTTCTGTTGGGAACTAAGAAGAGAGTTCATTGATTCGTATGAGGTGTAGGCCTGAGCACGGTTCGCTCACGTCTCACTATCGAGGAGTGGTTATATCTTTGGCCACATCCAAAAATATGAATAATTGAAGGAGACTGGGAGAGAGAAGTAGGCTCAAAATACGCGGCAAGATGCACTACTTGTGTCTGTGACGTTTTTGTCATGGGTCAGACCATTCGACAGTACTTGCTCGCAGAATAATTAGACATTCGAGCGGGGACAAGAGTGCTCTCAAACTTTACCCACATAGAGCTGGTAGTGTCACCGTCAAGTGTTTTCGATCTATTGGTTAAGAGCGTGGACGAATGATCAGAGAGGAGCGGAACTTAGAAATATAAAGAACCCGATCATCGGGGAGTGGTCTTCCTCCCACCGACTGAACTAATATCTATGACTATTATCGGAGCAGAAAAGTGAGCAGCTTGATCTTCTGTTCTCATCCGAGGATGACTTGTTGAGCACATATTGAATCACAAGAATCATACACTGCTCAGTCACTATATGTCTTAACTGGGGAAGTACCGACATCCCTCTCTCGCCACCATACCTTGCTCAATTTCACTGTGCACGAAGTTTCATTTATCTCCGATCTTGCTATACTATAACTGTTTCAGCCCACAGCATATCTTCATTGATTGTTCCCAGCGGACTCTATTCGCCGCCGTCATTTTCCGTACTTCTAACGATCCATAACCACCTTCCTAGCAAGATTCCAGTGAGGTCTTTAAATTTCACCTTTGCGCAACTCTCTTTTCCTGACTTATAGTCAGGTAGATACTCATACTTTTCATTGAGTTGCTACACAAGGAAGAGTAATTATTCACTCGGAGCAAATGTATATTGAAATATTTTGTTGAGGATAGACTTTAGTATTGAGACTAGTTATATAACCTGGCTCTATGATGGAGTTATGTAACGTTTTCTTTTCATGTTTTGCCTCAGAGTATATGACTCTGTAGAATTCGAGATTTCAATTGTCGTCTCACCTCTATTTCGTAACCTAATTCGGTTTATGATAATGACTGTGTATTGATACTGTTACTAGCATGGTGTTGATTTTTTCAACCAGTGTGGCCGCTTTGTGAGCTGGTGGGTCCTGTACACGGACTCAAATATATATATATATAATATTTAATAAATATATAGTATATATATAAATATTCTACATATATATATTATGATACCGTATATACATTTATTGTCCTGGAGTGATTTGCCAGAAACATACGAAGAGCTTTGACGAGTATACGGTATTTATGTTGTACGCAGGGCGATCATCTATATTCTCTTCGCGCGCACTGCGAGTCTTCTTGAAGCTACGAGTCAATTGATCTTTATATTTTAACATCTCGTATTTGCATCTTACAAATCGTTGAGATTTGGTCTTTCAATAAATGCTGAATCGATAAATCTTTTTTTATTTATTGTTTGAGAAAATTGGTCGAAGGAGTACTGAGAGTAGTATACAACTCACTTCAACAGTGTCTACATATTATTATAGTAAACACTCAACTATGGTAAAACTGGAGAGGCTGAGTAACTATAATGAGTACTTTCGAAGCGAGTATATATATTTGATAAAACCTCATGCCGCTTTATTCTCCTATACTATTGTTTCTTGTTGATTTTTTTCAATTTCTATGAGTATAAGAGAGGGTAACTATTGGACGGTTCTGTATTGTACTTGGGAAGAGACTAAGATGGCCAAAGTGTAGGTAGATGTTGAAGTATTCCACGACGTCCTCAGTAAAGAAAGGCGAGATGTTGTTTTGCGTATTGGCCTCTCATCTCTATACGGCATTAAGCATTTGAGATTCTTGTTATTTGTCACATCTATGGTATATACAGCTACTTATCTCGTTTCATAAATTATGTATTTCATTAACATAAATAAAGGTAGTTGGACATTACGGTACTAAGTTCTTATGTTATAAATATATATCATAACATTTTATAATTTTTTAACAAAATAAATAATCTTAATATATTATCTTATACCAAGGTTATATTCTATGATATTCTATGTATACTTAATAATATATTATATCTAAATGTATATATCTTGGTCCCTACTATAATATATATATAATATATATATATATATATATATACTATTATATATATATATTAAATATAATAATACCTTGTAAAAGGTAAATAAAACAAGTGGATATCAAAGTATTATATTTTTAATAAATACAATTATATATAAAATTTTAAAGCATAATTAATACTATACAAATAATACTAATGCTCAGAGTAATATTCTGACTGGGGCAAATGCTTTTGGCAATATCAATTTTAAAGTAAAAAAGCACGATTTTATTATTTGTTGTTATGATTGTTAAGTGATAAATATATTGAACAAATGAATCATGAAAGAAAACAAATATATTATGAACTGTTGGTAAAGGAAATTGATATATATAATATATATATATATATTAAGTATATATATATATATATATATATATATATATATATATAGTAGTATATTATAATATTATATATATTATATATATATACTATATTATTAATTATATATAATACATTTATATATTATTATATAATATATATATTGAATATATAATTGCGAAACTATTTATTAATTACTAATTTCTAATATGCCTGGTTTTAATGATTCCTTTTATACTATATTATATAATATAATTCTATATTATATATATATAATATATAGTATACTTAATATATATATATTATTAATATATAAGTATATATTATATATATATATTATATTTATATCTATAGTATATATAATATATATATATATATATATATATATATATCATTATATACTATATAAATATATATATATTATATATATATATACCCTATATATATATATATTTCAAAAACTCCACTTAGGACCATTTGAAATAACAAAAATTGTTTGCGTGTTAGGCTTGCCAAATTATGTCTTGTAGTACTATATTATATTAAGGTAATATATATATTATAGTATGTATATTATATACATATAGATATATATATTATATATATATAATCAATAGATATATATATATAGTAGTATTATTATATTAAACAAGGTAGTACTGTTATTATATATATTATTAATATTATATATATATATTACCTACTATATATATTATATTATATAGATATTATATATATATATATGATATATATTGAGTATTAATATTTATATATATATATAGTTTATTCATATAATATATATATATATATATATAGGGTTGGAAAAAAAAACCCAAAACCATTGTTTTTACAAAAAAAAAAAAAAAACAAAGAACCAATCTTTTTTTTACTTTTGGTTTTTTTATTGCTATTAATTGATAGTTTTTAATGATTTTAATAGATTTTAAGAACAAAAATCATACTCTAGGAAGACAAGTTATACATCGCATGTGCCTAAACAGAGAGAACAAAATTCATCGTAATGTAAATTTCTCTAGATTCTTAAATTTCAAATTTTCCTGATAACTGTCAAATTAACAATTTAAAAAATTATTCATTAATTTTGAGTTTTAATATATCTTTGATACATTATAATAACAGTGGGATTGTATCAATATATATCTAAACTATATCTGAAAAAAAGGTTATACTTATTATTTACATAAAAAAAAAAAAAAAAAAAAGCAATAAAGAAAAAGTTTATTCAAATTAACCTATAATGATATACAAATTGAATTCTTAATTTAAATTTATATTTGATATATATAATATAATTATTATATATATATAATATATATATATTATATATATATATATAATATATATATATATATTATATATATATATATTATATAATATATATATTATATTCATAATCATTCTCACAATAATATAAATAAAATCAGCAGAAATTTTTGCCTTTCAGCTACTTTTCGATTGAAAAATTGAGAAACCATATCGACATGCTAAAGCATCATTAATAAAATATATTTTTAAAATAATTTTATGCAATTTTTTATGATTAAACCCTGTTTTTTTTATGTGGTCTAAAACCAATGTTCAAGTCACTTAAACCATCCCCGGCTAATATAATATAATATATATATATAGTATATATAATATAATATATATATATATATATATATATATAATATATATAAATATATATATATATATATATATATATATATATCTATATTATTCGGATAGGAATCTTTCTAATCGTAAAATATTTGTGGTGGTGGGGGGGGGAAAAGGCAAAAATTTGGTTATTTTTTAAAGTTTTTCTTTGTTCGTTATCGAACAAAATTTGTAAAGCGCTCATGTGCCAGATGCGTGTTTTTTTAAAAATACAAAGTGAAATAAAATTGTAAATATAAAAATAATTACAATTAAGTGAGGTTATGACACCGTTATAGCAAGGTATTGTTGAGTTCATGTTTGTTTACATATATTAAAATTTTAATATTTCTTTAATTAACTTTCTTTTCTTATAATTGCCGTTTGAAGTGACTGACAACTTTATGCTTATTGGTTAGAAAAAAACTTTTAAAGTGGAAAAATACAAATTTCATAAATATACCTTTTTCGTGAAAGATCCTACTGAATAGTCATTAATATATATTAGTATAATATATATAATATATATATATATATATATTATAGTATATAATATATATATATATTATATATATATATATATATATATATATATATATACTATATTGACAAATTGTTTAATGCGAGTAGTAAATTTAATGAATTTACATAAAAAAATATGTTTTAATTCTCATGTAAATATATATATATATATATAATATAATATATATAATATATATATATAATATATATAAATATATATATATAATAGAATATTATGTATATATATATATATATATATTATTAATATATATATAATGTATATATATATATATATAATTATATATATATTTATATATATAATATATATATATATATATATATATAATATATTATATATATATAATATAATATAGTTATATATATATATATATATATATTATATATATATCAATGATATATAATTAATAATTAATAACAATAAATAATAACGATCCATTCAATGATCGAATGCAGCCTAATAGATTGTAGTTGTAACGGGTTAATCACTGAATGTGCTGGTTATTGTTCTTTCTACGCGTTTATTTGTTTTATTTATTTATCGATTCAACGGCGGCGA
>JABUQX010032105.1:55000-80000 GCA_015478945.1 Trachelipus rathkii
TCCTACATCATTGAACTTCTGAAGTATTTAATACATTTCGTTCTTAATATGCATACTCCCTGTTAGCAGAACGATGGCGTGGACCATTTCAATAAACTTGGGTCATTATTGTTTCTGACATTTCATTCATTTCGTCTACTCAGAACATATCGATAGAAGGATAGGGCCTACATGTTTAGTGATTGGGAAGAGTAAGAAACTTATATGGAAAGAACCCCTTTTCCAGATTACCATCTCTAAACCCATACATTTTGGTAGTGCTTTTAATGCACAAGGCATATAATTAAGGTGTATCTTTAAACATAATGTTTTTAAATGATGTCATTGCTATGATATTTGTGCCTCTCTTAATAGGATTACTTTTACGGCTAATCACTTCTGATCCGAACAGCAGTCTATATACAACGAATTGGGTATCAAACGCCCTCCGTTATGACAGGACAACTTACATTTGGCATCTGGTGTATGGTGTGTTGCAAAAGCAGCAGATATGTAATGAATTGGATCGGCGGAACGGAGGTAAACTATTATTCATAGACACCTTTCTCATTTAAATGTATTTCGGGAGAGAGGTTTTCAGGTTCGTATTTGTCATAGCAGCTTTCTCAACTGTTCATATCCCAACATATTTTTTTTATTCACTTCGACATTTATAACATACAACTGTACTTACAAGTATGTATGGAACCATATCTATTACTTCGTTATTAGTGTCAGGGTTAATCTGATGGTTGTGTGTATGTTCTATTGATCGTTATGTAAAATTATGAGTATTTTAGGTGCGAGCCTTCCTTTCTATGTATCTATATAACACAGATGGGTTGTATAACATTCATATGCTGTACCTGGGCAGTAGGATTATATCTGGTGGACTTTCTATTAGCAAACTTTGCAAAATGAAATTTTTTTTCACATTCATGGCTGATTTCGAAGTTTTGGTTTTATCTGCGGTGTTCTAATTTGTAGGTATGCTATTTGGTACAAATGTTAGGATTTACTAACATCAGTATTTATGGTCATTTCTATAACAATTACATTGTTAAAAATTTCGTGTAACAATTCTTGCAATACATAGACTGATTTGTTTCACGGACATCAAGCAATTTACCAGGGCAATCATACTTCAGCCAATATTTACAATTATAATATATTACTTTTGACATTCTTTTGTCATAGTGATGTATGAATCTATCAAAGATGTAAACATTTAGTACATAAAATATACACCTCTGATATTATGCGTATAAGTCCTGTAATGCTTAAGGGTATATACACCTTCAGTGTACATAGAAATAAATGTTCATTGGTGATTTCTTTAGTCGAACTATTTAAACATATTAATGTCTGTTTTCTCTGATCCTCTTCAGTAGGTCTATGAACGACACTGAATCCTCTTTCCCCTTATAGTACGAATAAATCTTACAATGTTTATCATATGTAACAAAATATTAAGATAATTTCTAATAAAAAAAAATGTAATATAATATAATATATTTATTATTATTATAATATATATATATATATAATATTATCTATTATAGATCTGATTATTTTATTTTATTATTTACTTTTTATATATTATATATCTATATTTATGCAGACTTATATACTTAGAAATATTAATATTTATTTTTCTATGAGTGTATTTTTATGATATTTTTTCAGTTATTATATGAATTTTTTGCATGAAGTATATTTCTTTTAAACCGCTTAATTTATACTAATAATTAATAATAATATATAATAATAATAATAAATAATTAATAAAATAATAATAATATAATAATAATTCTCAAATATTAAAAACAACGGTGGAAAAGCATACTCACTTTTTCGATTCCTGTAGAGCCTATTCACTATTGTCTAACCGGACCCGTGGGGCGTCGTCTGCGGTCGCGAAGTTCCGGGAGTCGGAGTCGAAGCTCTCCGCCTGTAACGATTGAAAGCATGCGAGGGTGGGCGAACGTGATGGCGTAGTAGAAGTCTCTGAAGCGAGACTGAATCGAATCATGAATTGTCGAGGTAGAGGAAGGACCTAATCGAGGAGACCGCAGGGAGGAAATATAGATTAATGTAGGGATAGGTAGAAGGGTTAGTAGTGACAGATACAGTTTGAGAGGTGACTACGTCCCACGCTTTTTTGCGATATGAAAGGATAGGAGGTATAGAGGTCCTGAAACTTGGAATACGATCTCATAGGGTATGTGTTAATGCCTCGGGAAAACAGGTTGTTAAATTTCAAGTCGGTGGATGTTGATGAAGAGGGGGGTCGCTGCCCGATGGTCGAACTACGGATTTGGCGCTTACGCCTTTGTGTGGCGGATCTGAGAGAGCAAGATTAGGCCTAAAATATGCGTTAGGCTTCGAGCGTGATGACGTAATCTAGTCGCAGACGAGATTACGTCGTGCGCGAGCGCGTGCGCGCACTACACACCCACACACCACATACACATTCACCCCTTAACATATTATTGATTATTATTATGTGAATTTTGTTATTATTATTTACAGTCGAGAGAAGTGTTCCGTAGGAAACTACTTTGAGTTGTTGTTTTTATATACCAGTATTGCAGAACAGTTTGAGAAGTTTTTGACACCCTTTTTCGGATATGAAGGATATAAAGGGTATATTGGTCTGAAACTTGAATATAATCTATATTATGTGTTAAGACTCGAAACAGATGGTAAAGTTCAAGTCGTGGGAATGTATAATAGAGGGGGTCGCCCCCGATGGTTCGATACGGATATTGCGTCTTATACTGCCTTTGTTTGCGGGGATCTGAGAGAGGCAAGATTAGGCCCTAAGAATAGCGTTAGGTTCGAGCGTGATGATCGTAATCTCGTCGCAGACGGAGATTGGACGTCAGTGCGCGATTGTTCGCGCGTGCACCGGTTACACACACAGGCTCTCCAGAACACATACACACGACCCTCACATATTATTATTATTATATTGTTATTATTTTATTAGCGATCGATAGATTAGTGTTTCCGAGGAACACTTTCTGAATTGGGTTGTTGTTTTAATTCTTTCCCCTGTCTTTGCGCTTAATTTCCCGCCTAAAATCCGCTAATTTATTCCTTCCTTACGAATAGCTCCTAGGAATCGCGAAAAAGGAGTATGCTTTTTTCCCAGCGTTGTATCATTATCCTTGAGAATTTATTATTGATTATAATTATTATTATTATATTTATTATTTATTATTTATTATTATTTATTATATTTTATTATTTTATAAGAGGGTTTTTGAAAGAAAGAGATTTGTTATCATTTATTAATAATGATATTAAAATACATATTGAAAATAATATTGTTCAATATAATATATTGTTTATATTATTTTTAGGGTATTTTTAGTAGAAAAAAAGTTATTAATGGTAGTTATATGCGTTTTATTCTTATATTTAGTAGTATTATGTATATATAATATATATTATATTATTATTTATATAAGTTATCTATATGTGGTTATATGAGGGAATATGGTAATATTTTCTTTTTTTGGGTTATCATAGTATATTTACTGGATTTTTTTTTTATTTAGAAAGATTATTTAAAATATTTTGTTTAACGGAACATTTGGCCGATCTTTCTTTAATTTGGTTTATAATGAGGAAGGAAAGAGAATTCAGTGTCGTTCAATAGACCTACCTGAGAGATCGAGAAATTTAACCATTTAGTAGTGTCTTAGGTTTCCGATAGAATCAATGAACATGTATTTCTATGTACCATGAAGAGTGTAGATACCCTAACATTACATAGGGACTTAACCGCATATAATTCAGAATGTGATATTTTTTTGTTCTAAACTGTTACATCTTGTATGATAAATTATCATATTCATCTCCATGACAAAGAATGTCTGTATTATAATTGTAAACAATGTCTGAAGTATGATTGCCCTGGTAAATTGCTTGTAAAAATACTGTTCAATAATTTATTGGCAAAGAGAATGTATTCCGAAATTTTTCATGCTAATTGTTTAGAAAATCGCATAAGATAATTGTGGTGGTAAATCTACATTGTCCAAAAGAATAACAGTTAGTAACACCCGAATAGGAACAACCGTATCGAAATCAGCATGAATGTGTATAAAAATTCATTTTGCAAAGTTTGCTTATTGGGTCTTATAATTCCTACTATTTTAGTATGTAGGGTATAAGCATGAATCTTATAGAACCCATTGGGGTGTTATTATAATGTATAGTAATAAGAAGCGTGAGTGAACCTATAAGAAAGTAGTTTCAATACATTTTTTACTTTAAATCGGCGAATTAGAAACATACCAACAACCATCAGATTAACCCCTGACACTATAATCGAAGTATAGATACTGTGTTCCATAGCATACTTGTAAGTACAGTGTGTATGTATAGAATGTTATGGTCGATTAAACATAGAATTGGGTGAAATTAACAAGTGGTGAGAAGTGTACTGACAAACACGAACTGAATTTTTCCAATAATTTAAAATGCAGAAGGTTGTCTATGAGAAATCGTCCTGTTGATCAGGGTTCATTAACTATCTCTGCTGCTTTGCTGAACACATAAAGATGCCAATAATGTAAGTTGTCGCTCTCATAACGGAGGGCGATTGATACCCAATTCGTGTTCATAATAGATCTGCTGTTTAGATGACCAGTAAGGTGATGCCGTTAAATGTGTAATCTATTAAATAGAGGCAACAAAATATCATAGCAACTGACATCATTTTATTAAAAACACATTATGTTTAAAAGATATCACTTAATTATTATTGCCTTTGAATTAAATATGCACTACCAAAATGTATGGTTTAAGAGGGTAATCTGAAAAGGTTCTTTCCATATTAAGTTTCTTACTCTTTCGCAAATCTAATTCATGTAGGCTCCTATTCCTTCTAATCGATTATGTTTGACATGTAAGATACCGAATGAATTGATGTCGATAACAAATTAGTTTATTGAATGGACGCATCGTTTTGCTAACAGGGACGTTATGATTTAAGAACGAATTATTAAATACTTGCGTTCAATGAGTTAGATTATTCTACGGAAAAGTTTGTCGATAGCTTTTCCGTAACAATTGTATTTCTTGTGATATGTATTAAGATTGATTTGTTATTTAGTTTGGATTAGTTTTGTAGGCTATTGGCTTTTGCTTTATGCTTTAGATATTTTTAGGAAACCAGGCATGTTTTGCGAAGAGAATACATAGCAATTATGGCGTAAGGCGAGCAGTAAAATATTTTCTTATTTGGAAAAAGAATCAAATGGTTAGAGTTTATGGTATACATTTATATCCATGGCGAATAGTATATACTCATCAGCAACGCAATGGCGGTAGAAAAGAAGCTTTAAAACTGATGAATTAAAAGCTGCATTCCCCGGAATGGGTATTTGCTGTATAGTTCCAGTTTTCAAAATAATAAACCCATTATACGACGCCGATTATTAATTCCAATCTCAAAATATCTAGTTTGATATTGAGAAACTTTAAAAAGTCAAAGAATTTGAACAAGAATCATGGAAAAGCTATGGAACTGCATAGCTGAGGATACCGGTAACAGGATCTGTTTGAAGAGAAACGATATTAATAGTTCTATTCATTGGCTGTTGCATGTGCATGGCTCAATCAGGGTTGTTGAAAAGGAACGTTGAGGCAACGGCATGATGAATGCCGGCTCTAGATATGTATCACGCTAATCTATTCGAGCAGAGGAAAGGCTTAATAATACGATAGGGTTTCTGAGGTGGTGAGGGATGGGAGTGTGAATGGGAAACTCATGAAAAGATATGTGAAGTACGTTTTCGTAAGCCCCTTATCGTATTGATGATATATGGAGGAATAATGAACGGTTTAGGTTCATTATGTTAATAGAATTCGTCTAATGATCGTGGCGCATGGTAAAATCTTTCAATGTAGGTGGGCCTCTATATGGGAGGAAGAACAGAACCCTTTGTCTACTATTATCCTCCTACAGATGGGAAAACGAAAATTAACTACTTGGATTTTACATCCTTATACCTTGGGTTTCAGATAAACTCAGCATTCCCTATTTGGCAATACCAAAGAAATTAGTAGGGGACCACTTCCTATCTAGGGTAAGAATTTAGTAGAGAATTAATAAAATGGAAAAGTATTTTGGGTTTAGCTATGTCTGGGTTCTTCCCCCTAATAGCTCTATCTGCCTGTTTCTACTGGAAGATAGCGAGAAAGAGCGTGTTCACGTTTTTCAGGACATGTGAAAGATACGAAACAGGAAATCAATATTTAAACACACAGCTCGTCGACGGAGTTCCCGTGTGTGTTTATACTTCACCTGACGTTAGAATAGCTTAAAGACAGGGTACAGGAGAATCACCAAACTTACGAGATATGTGGGACATTTACGGAGCGCGTAAGATGAGGGACTGTTCACCAGCGAGTATAGTAAGGAAGTTACCTGGAAGTAATAAAGACCTGAGGCAGGTGTCTAAGGTTTTAACGGGCGCAGGAATAGATGGTGTTTTCGATAGTCCTAGTGGTTCAGATCATTCATAGAAGAACTTGAAGTAATCGAAAGGGGTGAGAAACTCGAACAAGAATAGGCCTCGCTTGAAAACAAGGTCTCCGTTTCATTGCAAAGTTATGTCCTAATTCTCTTTGGGAAAATTCGCGGAACGGGCTCCTCACAGCGAATGATATAATATTCTGTTGTAAACTGACGCTGAGTATGGAAGTTGTTTTAGAAAGAGGCAGATTAGAGTAATCTTAGGGATTCCTCTGTAATAGGTTAAGAGGTATATTATTGTTTTGTGATAGTATACCATCTCTAGCTGAGCTATATAGCGAGACTCCAGAAGTCCCCAAATAATAGCTATGGCAGCTTTCACTATCAGCTCATTGCTAGGGTGAAACTATAGGTAATCTTCTTGTAGGGGTGAGTTAGGTACATGACGAGTCTTTACTTGTCGACACAGATAGCTGTGTCCTTTGTAACAGGGGAAGGGAGAATCTGATCCTGCTGTAGGGGGAAATTTCTTGTGGATGAATTTTATTAACTGAGGGTGATATAGGACAGGGCAATAGTGCTTGATTTCATTTTGATTGTATCAGGTCCAAATCTTGCCGCCTACAATTATAAAAGTAGGATGGGTCCGTAGTTATCATAGAATAATAATGTCTTAGATTAGGTTAACATTAAACATAAACATGACTGACGAAATAATTACTTTTAATACTATGCTGATATACGAAGTCATGAATATAACATTGATATATATGGATTGTAAACTCATAAAGAGACAAAGGCGTTATTATTATTCTATAAACTTAGAGAGGGTAGCAGGAGTATCAACCAGCAATTAATTAGCCGAGGATAATGAGAACAAGGGAGGTGGTACAGGAGAGTTTGCATATGTTACAGCTGTAATCATTAGGAGGATCATTAACAACAATCCTCTATGTAGAATTATAAGGTAAAGAATGGCATTTTAAAACTCCTACAATGGGTTTATAAGCCGATATAAAAAGGTAAATGATAATCCGATAAAGGTCCTAAAGAGATTAAGGATGAACTGGTCAAGGAATGCGCGTTTTCCCTTTTATTTTAAAAATTACTGCCCCCTTTCGCCCCCATTTTGCTACATCCCCCCCCTATGGGTTGTTGTCCAAGGGAATTCGGCCCTCTTTTTTTTCGTTCCCCTATAAATTAAGAGAACGATGCAGTTCGTTAAACAAATATATTTTAAATAATTTTTCTAAATATAAAATGTATATATTATATAGTATATATATACTATATTATAATAGTTTATATATATATTATATATAATATATATTATATTATATATATATATTGTATATATATATTATATTATTTATATTATATAATTATATATATTATATATAATATATATAATATATATATATATATATATTTATGAATAATTTATTTTTCTATATGTATTTTTATGATATTTTTTAATAAATATTAAAAATTCTTTTCTTTCTATAATCTTTTTATTATAATAAGGAAAAATATAATAATAATAATGATATAATAATATAATAATAATAATAATAATAATAATAATAATAAATTCTCAAGATATTGATACGAACGTTGAAAAAGCATACTCCACTTTTTTTCGATTCCTAGAGCTATTCAACATTGTCTCCGGCCCTGCGTCGTTGCCGGTCCTAGAAGCCGTGAGTCGAGTCGAGTCGACCCGAAGTCCGGATCGAGTCGGAGCTCTTCCCTGTAGATTAGGAGATGAAAGCATGCGAGGGTGGCGAACGGGTGGTGGCGTAAGTATAAGTCTCTGAAGGAGCTGAAATCGAATTTGCATTTCGATAGTAAAGGAAGTGCGCTACGGAGGAGACGCAAGAAAGGGGAAATAAATTAGATGTATGGATACGTAGATAGGGGTATTAAAAACAAAGCAACTCAGAAATGTTTCCTACGGAAACACTTCTTCGACGTATTATATAGAGACGAGAGATAATAAATAATAATAATTATGTTATGAGATGTGTGTGTGTGTGTTGTGTGGGTGTGTGTGGTGAGCGCGCCAGCAGCGCGTTCGGCAGCAAGCTGAGAGAGCGATCTGATTGAACGAGATTACGTCATCACGGTCTCGAACCTAACGCTATTTAGGCCTAATCTTGCTCTCTCAGATCCGCAACAAAGGCGTAAGCTGCAATATCCGTACGATCACATCGGGAGGACCTCCCCTCTTATTAGGACATGGCCGTACGGACTGCAATTACACTCGTTTCGAGCTGAGCACATATACTGAGCTATAATTTTCCAAGTTTTCAGACTAGTGAGCCTCTATCTTTCATGAGCGAAAAAGGGTGTCCACCTCCTCAGTAACGTGTGTCTGTTCATTCTACTGAGGAGATGTTGCTCGGTTTTCAGCTCTCTGCAAGCAGCTTTGGTCATGGTCTGACGAACACTGTTATTGGCTTTTCGGATAACATTTATATTTGATTTATCTTTATTAATGGAATCTATCACATATTTTTGTGTGCAGGACCTCACTCTTTTCATCGGTCGAGCATTCTATGTATCCGTTCTCTGGCCTAAGTTAAGGTTGCATTTTCCGCACTTATATTCTTTATCTGAAGGAATCATAATTCAGTAATCTTTATTAACTTTTCTGTATTATATATGATTTGGTAACTCAAATCTTGTATATTGTGAATTATTTCAACAGATAATTAGTTATTTCAACAAATCATTTCAAATATAAATATAACGGAAAACGTCTACAAAGGCTTTAACCATCCTGCTTCCATAGATTAAATTGGCCAGGAAACTCACCTGACCTGGAGACTCAAATTTTGAGTTTGAAAAAGAAGGCTCAGAGTCTTCGCTTGCATAGAAGGGGTGCTATGCTTAGTCAAATTATCGAACAAAGAGGCAATCTGTTCCTCCAAATCTAACTTATAGTTTAAGGTACTGTTACGCTCGCTTTTTTAGAATTCATTAAGACTTTTAAATTTAATAATATTTGACAAGATATTTTTATCTGTCTTCTCCAAAAATTTTAAATATCCCTTTAATTCAGACAATTTATCTTTAATAAATGAAGGACTACTGCTAGTTTTAACTTTGGCTACGATTATCTCCATCCGTCTTTTTAAGTCTTCCCGTTCTATGATGAAAAGATAATTGGGCGATTGGCATTCTTCCATTTCTGTCATAGCGATGAATGTAAAAACAATGACTAAATGATTATAATCTTCTACAAATAACTATGTTACAAGTTAACTTCAAATTTAGGCAAAGTACCCCAAGTATCAAGGAAATTTTAATAAGCTTTAATTTGAGTAATAAAATAAATTCAAATAGCCTAAGCTAATCAGAATAATTGAAATAGACGTCCTCTTATTAATTTCTTGGAAAGTTATTGCAAATTCTTTTCAGAATCCCCGAAATGTACAATAGGAGCAGTTAGTGACTGCTCTATCCAAAAAATGCGGGTTAATCTACTAACGCATGTAAAGGCTATCTCAGTAATTATAAAATTTAACAAGAATAATATTATTACTCACCAATTTTTATGTAATCAATAGCTTATAAATTATATATATTTTCAAGAAATTAATACTTGGATTATGCCTTGCTTCTTAAAGGCTTTGTTTAAATAAAGAAAACGAAGTTTGTCTAAATGTGCCTAAAGCTTTTGGTCACGAATTTACCTGACATCAAAGAGTCTTTTGTTCCAGTGAAAAATTGGGTTTAGAGAGATAAAGTTAATGGTGGGTTAGTAGTCTTAAATAGAATAGGTAGAATATACCTAACAGCTAGACCTGCTAAAGTCAGAAATAATACAAAAAGTTAGTCTAGCTCGGCTACTTAGAACCTGAACCTAATCAACCTAAAATCCTCTAACAAAATAAACGTAATATAAATAAAGCACAAAACTATTTATCAAATTCTTCATGAAGATTTGGTTTCAATTTTACAAATCATGTAACATAAAAAGAGTAGCACGATCTACATTTTTGTCCCTGCGTAGTCTGATTCTAGCTCAGTATTTAAAAACACATGCTCGGCTATTTAGGTTCAATTATTGCCAAGGCAAAAATCTAGTGGAAACATTTATATAAATTACCATATTGTTTAATACCGTGGACAATAAATTCTAATTAATATATATATATTATATATATATATATTATTAATATTATAATATATATATAATATATATTATATTATAATATATAATTTATAATTATATATATATATATATATACGTAGTTAAAGTACGGTATTGACGCCAATGTTCGCTTCGGGAATGTAGTTCGCCTATAGGGAATGATATGTTCGCCTTTGCCCGTGATATACTTTATAGTGCTTTTTAGCAACTAAAAAGAATTTTTTAATTACCGGTGTGAATTTCCGGCCTTCTAATGACGGAAAAAACCTTTCGAAACATAAAATTAATTAATCTAATAATAATTAATAAATAATTAAAAATATTTAATTACATTAAATTTCCACCCTTCTATCGACGAAAAAACCGCAGGTTTTTTTCGAGTTAACAATAAAAATGAATAACTAATAAAAAAATTAATTAATTAATTAATAATTAATAATAAAATAAATAAATAAATAAATAAATAATAATAAATGTTTAATTCGAATTTATTTTTATTGACGTGTAATTCTGCTAAATCTTTAATAGTTACCATATTTTTTTTTTCATTTATTAAAATAAAAATAACAATTTAATATAATACAAAATACACATTTACAATATATATATATATTATATATATATATTATAGCTATATAGTATATAATAATATATATATATATATTATATATATATAATATATCTAATTATATATATATATATATATATATATTTAATTACATAGGAAAGTGTAGCATAGGAGGTTCGAGAGGACCTCGTGTTACAAAAGGTATAATGTTGCGAGCCGTGTTTATACAAGAAGGCCCTACTTTGTTGAGTCATTCTCATTTTTTGTTTCCTTTTCTGATTGATCCTCGCCGCTTATTGAGTAGCCCTAAAGTTATGAGGAGTATTAACTTCTCTATATCGCTGTTGTAATCACTACGGTTTATGCTGGTCATCTAGATATGAAAACATATTATGAAGATGGAGTCTTCCTTTCTCTCATATTGTTTAATTAGAATTGCTTGTTAGGTCCTTATCATTTTATAGCGTGTAAATACTCTTCAGCAGCCATAAGCATCTCACTTCGTTATAGCATCTGTATCGACTTTATCTAACCATTTTTCAGAGACCGTCCAAATTTGATAATCATCGACTACTCAATTAATCAATGTTAATCCTTAGCTTTCAGATATGTGGTCGATGGTACCATCAGGTTTTATAAGCGAAAGCGTTAAGATTTTTGGGCCAGTGCAAACTAAGCTTGTCGGTGGAATACCAGCACCGATTTTCAATCTGTCAATCCCGAGAAAATTTCCTGTTGGGTACGACTCATCTTTCTTAGCTACAAAGATGCAATGCGGTGGACAATATTAATACCCCTTGAACAGTTTTCCATGAGTTGTAACAATTTGACTTTGCATGCGCGGTAGTGAAGCAAGCGATAGCTAGATTTGTAGACTTTTGATAGTGTTATATCGCTAAGCAGTGATAGCGTACAGAAAACTATATGTTTTGTCCAGCACCATACATTTACGATTTCCAAATGTCTTGCTTTGCGCAATGCCCAGACCTGCGTGAACTGTGACAAATGAATGTTTCTGTGGCAGGTGCGCGTTTCCGTCATTTTTCCGCCAATGAGAATTAAGACATAACTTGGCAATGAACGAGAACTGGATTGTTATTGATATTAAGGCCTTAACTAGTTTTTAACCGCCTTCATTTTTTCAAAAGCCTGCGATGAAAATGTCAAGTTAGATCTGTGAGACGGTGATACTTCAAGGGTAACCCTAAGCTTCAGTTTTCCATTTCAAGAAGGCTTTCACGTAGTCTGTGAACAAACCGATCATAGGTGTGAATTTCCAAATTTCAAAGATCTTGGTAATCTTGTAGCCTTTTTCAACAGCCAATTTTAGCTCGGGTGTTGTCACCCTTAATCTCGCGTTGACTATCAGTGTGATGCACAATCTTCGTATCTTCTTTGCGCACCGTTCGAATTAGAGTGAATTATTAAGTTTTCTTTATTACCTCACTGGTAAAGACAGGAATGTAGAAGTTTTGAGAGGTAACGCAAAATAAGCTATCCCGAAATATTTCCCTTCGTGCATGGTTGTATGTATTCGAGGAATGTAGGGATTTACTTCCAACAATGATTTATCTAGATGCTGTAAGGGAACTTTGAGATCTTTGTATCCAAGGGTACAACGATGTGAAGGTCTAAGTATACAAATTTATGTATTCCGTCTGTGGGAGGAAGTAATTACAATGGTTCTGTAGACCTCATAAATGCGTCAAATAAAGTTATGATTGGCGACATCGGTTGCTATTCTATTAAATACGGTCTTCAGAAGATCGTTCACCTCTTCGTCAGGGTGCAGCATTGAGTTACTCCATGCACTCCTCTTTTCATTTTTTTTTCGCATTGATTCCAACCTCACAACTCAGCCGGTCTTCGGTATGCTTCTTCTGCACATGTGTTCTAATATTGTCGAGACTAAGACACTCTGTATGTTCAAGCTGCCATTCACAATCTGATGCCTCCAGATACATTCCATGGAACAAGTACGGCTATGGTTTTTTTCAAGGTCTAGGACATGGTTATAGACGAGCTTATCCTTTTCCTTCCATCGCTGTTCTTCAGGGTTCAGCTGTTGGCTACTTGGATAGTGTCTGAGGGCTACAAGGCATCTCCGTCAAGTGGTGTATAATCAAACACAGGAACCTCAGTGTAAAGCCGGATGTACGTGTTTATCTTAGTTTAAATAATCGTTCGCGCTAAATTCCGGGCTGGGTTATCCATTGGCCAGTAATATTTCTCCGATGAATGCTATCCATTCGAATACCTGTCGAGCAATATTTTTCTCCTCCTGTGACTAATTGAGCAACAGTTCATGTTTCATATTGTGTTTTACGACTTAACATAATAAGCAATTTACAACATTCCGTTAAGCAATCTATTTGGAAATTATCAATGAACAACTTTCGGATTTTTCAAAACTTTGTGTAATGTCAACTCCTGCACACATATTTAGTGCATTAGCTTTTAAATGTATACTCTCTATTTGCGACGAGCTATATCATTCGTAAATTCTCGTTCTTGACTCTTTCCCATCGATCAGTTTCAATAATTCTTCTAGCAGTATGTCAACATAATTTTCATTATCCTGAGATTAGATAATCTGTACGGTGAAGAAACCTTTAGCTACATCACTTCAAGCCGCCATCATTTAGTAGCTTCTTCAAAGCCAGCGAGGGCATAGATCAGAGACGTGTCTTTAAATGTTATATTTATGACTGAGCGTCATAGTGATGATCTTTGTACCTCGTTTTACAGGGTTACTGGAAATAACACTAGCACCGGGTCTTGCTAATAATTTACTGAACACAGAAAAAATTGAAGTGTCATAACTTCCCATCCATATATGAGCTGCTACTATTATTTCATCCTTTCGGTTTTTTGAAAAATGATAAAATTATGATTCTAATCCACTGGACATTGTCTGTATTTTTCAGCATCAAATCAAATGGAGATTTCGCTGACGTTTAGTTTCCACATTTTCGCACTGTCATTTCTTAGTTCTTGCTGCAATTATAGCAAACCACATGCTCACAGTAAGGTATGGTACCATGTCACAATGATCTTGCCGGTCACGCTTATCAGTCTCGTGTGCTATACCGTTTCCAAAATGTAAAATGTGTAAACATTTTTCTTTTCCCCAGTCCTTCTTCTTTTTCATGTTTTCATAAAACATTTATGAACCCCTTTATTAAGATTTCGTCGCATACTCTGCACTGTATATTCACACAGTCATGTTGAATCTGTCGCTTTATTAAATCAGCTATATCGTTGTATGACATCAAGTCAAGCAATTTTATTTTCTACACACCCATGTTGTTCAGTTTTTCTATGGTTCTAACTTCTCAATTTATAGAAAGTTACGATACATTCAGGCCTACTTTAAGGGAATATATTATCTTCTCCTATCCGCCAGCATGCTATGTGAGACACTGTTACTTTTAATATTAACATTCTGTTAGATTTAAAGCCATATTTGTCACAAAGCGTAACATGTCACAAAAATTTGTCCTATATGTCAGGAATTCATCTACGATTGGTTAATTTGATTTATCGTATGGCGAGAGGGATATTAATACATGCGAGTATATAACAGGATCCGCATCCAATTACCTACAAGTCTTTATATCTGTCATTTTCTCTGTTATAACTACATGCAGCTTTCATCTTATATCGTTTCTGTATAGCAAATATCCTAATTTTTAAGACGCCGTGTCTATTATATGCAAATTTATCGATCAGTCAAAAGTCAGCATATTAACTGCACTGATTGGCTATTTTCTTCCCTAAGTTTACTATAGTATCAACTTGAACACTAGCTATCTTTTTTTTTCGGTAACAACTTTTACACAGGCAGCTATAGCTTTAAATCCACACCCAACAGCTCAATCCGGCCTGGTCATACTACTTGTGCATAAATGATGTGATAAGGTAGGATGGATATAAATTATACTTAATCGGTATAGGGTCATTCCTCAGGGTTATGCACACTGGACTTCGACGTGAAATCGCTGAACGTAGCTTTATCTCCTGATTGACAAAAAATTACACATTTTTTTCATTCCTTCTTTTTAATTTATTTAAAGATAAATGTATAAGTTACAGTTATATATATATATATATACTATATATATATATATATATATATACGTATATAAAATATATTTATTATATATATATATTATGATTTATATATATATTGAGAGGAGAGGAGAAAGAGAGAAGAGAAAAAGGAAAGAAGGAGGAAATGAAAGAGAAAAGAAGAGAGAAAAAAAAAGAAAGAAAGAGAGAGAAAGAAAAGAGAGGAAAGAGAGAAGAAAGAAAAGAGAGAGAGAGAGAGAGAGAGGAGAGATATTTTAATTTCATCGACTTTTGCTGCATCAATGTCATTTATTGATTTCACATCCATTTACAGCTGCATTTGGTAGCATTAATTATATATAATAGTATAGTATATATAATATATTATATAAATATT
Source organism: Trachelipus rathkii (assembly GCA_015478945.1). Lineage (NCBI taxonomy): Eukaryota > Metazoa > Arthropoda > Malacostraca > Isopoda > Trachelipodidae > Trachelipus > Trachelipus rathkii. The sequence goes on from JABUQX010032105.1 coordinate 70,668, forward strand.
ATTATATATGTTATTATAAGTATTTATATATATCATCAACGCGCACGCACATCCTCTACGCTCATCCCACCCTATCCCAACACGCCACACTGTCCAGCAGCTAGCAACACCTAGCACAGGTAGGGTATGTGTCATTATATAATAATATATATTATATATATATATATATTATATATATATCATAATATAGTATGATATTTATAATATATATATATATAATATAGTATTTTTTTAATATTATATATAATATATTATAATTATATATATAGGTTAATATATATAAATAATATATATATATATTATATAATATATATATATAATATATTATATAATATATATTATATATTATAATTAATATACTAGTAAAGTAGATTCTATGGTACATAAGACATTCCCTAACATTATATAAAGTTTACGATTACATTCCACAGAGGCAATACTAAGGGATATTATTATCGTTCAGTGCCTTCCCGATTCATATGTGAGACACCTGTTTACAGTTTTATTAATATTCACAATTTCCTGGTCTCGATGTAAAGCCATAATTTGAAAGGTAACATTGTTACAAAAACTTGTCCCTTAATTGTCAGGATTTCACACTTAACCGATTGTTAATGTTGTTTTAATCGTGTGCGAGAGGGTAATTAAATGAGTATTAAGGCATCGATCCAATATCATACAAATCTTATCTCTGTCATTTTTTTGGTTTATAAACTAATGCAGCTTTTTCCATCTTTATCGTTTCTTGTATAGCATATCCTACTTTAAGGACCGTTCTATTAACGAAATTTATCAGCGTCAAAGGTCAGCAATTTTAATCTGCACGATTGGCTATTTTCTTCCTAGTTTTACTATGTATCACTTGACACTACTTATCTTTTTTTTCGGTAACGATTTTCAAGACTTATAGCTTTAATCACACACCAACGCATAATCCGTCCGTCACTACTCTATTGTGCATAAATGACTTGAAGATAAGGTCAGAGATGGATAAAATTAACTGATCGATTAGGGTCCATTCGCTTCAGGGTTATGAACAAATGACTTCGACGATGAAATGCTGACGTAGCTTTATCTCCTGATTGACAAAAAATTTTATACATTTTTTTCATTCTGTTTTTAATTATTTAAGATAAATGTTTAAGTACAGTTATATATATATATATATACATATATATATATATATCATATTTATATATATATAATTAATATACTATAATGTATAATATATATATAAATAGTATAGATATATATATATAATATAGGTAAAGTTACTGTTTACGCGACACTTCTGAAAAAAATTTGCGGGTTCATTTTGCTACTTATTTGTTTGTTTTGCGCTAAATAATTTTCCCTTTGCGACTTTTTTACTATAATCTTAAAATTTTAATCTTTATTTTAATATATAGTATGTATATATATATATTATAATATATATAATATATATATTATATATATATATAAATAACTATATATAGTATATAGATATATTATATAAATAAGGTTAAATAAAATAAATACGTATGGTTAGGTTTGAATTAACGGTCCTCTAAGTCAAGGTTAAGGATAAGTTTGGTAAATCGATAAATTGAGTATTACGCTTTTGGGATTATTTTAATAATGTAATTTTCAAAGATATTTAATATACTAGTCTTAATTAATTTAAATAAATACCTAATAATTAACGCACAATCTCCGATATTTAGCAGATAACTAAACACAAGTTGTAATCAATTCATAGAAATTTTTAATAAAAACTAAAAAAAACTAAAGAATCAAACATTAATGCGCTTCACACCACAATTAATTTTCGTCATTAAATTCACAGGAACAAAAACAAACAGTCACACATAAATTTATTTCCCTTTTTGGCTATTTGTAGAGAAAAAATCACTTTAATTTCAAATGCAAATAGTTCATATCCTATAAATTTATAAAAACAGTACCTAATATTTAATTAATTAATAATTAAGATATTAAGTATTTTTAAAATTAATAAAAATATAATAGTTAAATAGTTAAAAGTTGGCAAATAGCCGACATTTTTGTTTTTGCACAGAATAACAAATTAAGAGCATCATCTGGCAACCCTCAATTTTTTTCTAGAGGTGTCGCGTAAAAGTAACCTTTACCATATATATATATATATATATATTGAGAGAGAGAGAGAAAGAGAGAAAGAGAAAAAGAAAGAAAAGAGAGAAAGAAGAGAGAAAGAAAGAGAGAGAAGAGAGAAAGAAAAAGAGAGAGAAAGAAAAGAGAGAGAAAGAGAGAAAGAAAGAAAGAGAGAGAGAGAGAGAGAGAGAGAGAGAGAGAGAGAGAGATATTTTAATTTTCATCGACTTTTGCTGCCCCAATGTCATTTATTGATTTTTCACTTCCATTTAATGCATTTTGAAGATTATATGATTATATATTCATATATAATTAGTATATATATATATAATATATATATGTTATTATATATATATTAGGACTATTTCGAAACTATATATTATATCATATTATAATATATCATCAAGACGCACGCACCACCTACACTCCACCCTATCCCCAACACACCACACTGTCCATCACTAGCAACAACCCTAGCACAGGTGGTATGTGGTATATAATATATATAATTTATATATATATATTATATATATATAGTATATATATTATATATATATAATTTATAATATTATATTATAAATTATTTATCTGGAGGAAAGGAGTTTTATATATATATATATATATATATATATTACTCCTGGTATAGTATATTATATTATATATATATATATATATATATATATATATATATAATGTATATATTACGGGAAAGGTATACACAAAGCGCCTCATGGTGTTGGGGCTACGCCCGAAAACTTTGGATATTGACAAGGAAGGTTGGAAATTTGGATATATCATCACCTTTTCTTATACGAGTCCATCTACAGCAGTGGTTAGGTGACGCTACGCCCATCTACAATTTTTTTTTTAACTTTTTAATAATTTATTTTTCTGAAAGTGTTTATTATTATTATTATTATTATTTTATTATTACAGTTCCGACCTTTCTGTTACATTGCCGAAACTAGTGGATTTAACAGGGGTGGAGGAGGAGGAGGGTTCAACAACAACAACAACAACAACAACAACGATCCTTATCTGATAATATGGTGATCCGGCGATGAGAATCCACCCGTGTTGTAAATATTGTACAGGTAAAGTGGTCTTCAAAATCGTGATGCTAAAAAATAGGACTTTGGGTTAACGATGTCGGTGCAGGAACCAGCGGAGTGAACGATCAGAGAGATACACCTATGGATGTTGATCCTTATGATATCTCAAAAGAAGGGGTAAGTGTAATTTGCAAAATTCTTTTAAATACATACTGTTTGAATGAAATATTAATTAAAGTAAAAGCTATAGGTAATCTTGTAACTGTAATTATTTAAAACAATAAGAAAATGATAGAATTCATTAAAGTAAGTAAAGTTAGGTTATCTTATGTTATGTATGTATATTATGTATTGATTCTCTTTTACAGAAGAATAGCAAAAGAAAACGTGATGGTGATGATGATGATAATGATGATGAAGATTTTACAGCTGAATTATTAGAAATTACAACGACTGCAGTCTCCAGAAATTCAGGAGTCATTGACACTCATCGGTACAGAATCAGGGTCAATGAGGACTCGATATTGAGGATGCTTTCAGAAGGGTCATTCGTGCTATTGTTGAACATTTAAAAAAGGAGGTGAACTATGGAGAATACAAAGCAAGATTTTGGTTTACTTTCAATGATGGTGCTCGCAACGAATTCCACGTCAACCTTGCCCATAAAGATGTAAAAGATAATGATGACTTGGTATCAACCCTGTGCACCCGACTAGAACAGGCCTTTTAATCAGGAGATAAAGCTACGTTCAGCGATTTCATCGTCGAAGTCCAGGTGTTGCATAACCCTGAAGGGAATGGCCCAATACCTGATCAAGTTAATTTTATCCATCCTGACCTTATCACAAGTCCCTTTATGCCAAGTAGGTGATGACAGGCGGATTGAATTGTTAGGTTGTGGATTAAAGCTATAAGCGCCTGTGTAAAGTGTGTAACTGAAAAAAAGATCGCTCGTGTTAAGTGTGATACTATATGTAAGCTTAGGGAAGAAATAGCAATAAGTGCAGGTTAAATATGCTGACCTTTGACTGTCGGATAATTTGCTATAAATCTGAAGGGTCTTAAAATATAGGATGATTGTATACAGAAACGATAAAGATGAAAAGCTGCATGTACGTTTTTATAACCAAGGAGAAAATTGCAGAGATAATAGATTTGTATGTAATTTTGGATGGGATGCGTTAATATCATTTATTGATACCCTCTCCCACGATTAAAATAAAATATACAATCGGTAGTGTGAGATCCAGTGACAATATAAGGGGGAGCAATTTTTTGTAGCATTTAGAGCCTTGTGACAAATTATGGCTTTACAGATCTAAACACCAGGAATGTGAATATTATAATGTTAAACAGTGTTCACTATGAATCGCAGGGAGAAAGGGCTGAAGGATACTAATATATCCTAAAGTATTGCCCTAATGTAGACGTACTTTTAAATAATGAAGAATGTCTTAAGAACCATAGAACAACGACAATAATGGGTGTTAAGTAAATAACATTTTGCCGCGCGATGTGATAGCAACGATATTAGCTGGATAATGAAGGACGAGATTTAACATGATGTGTGAATATATCATGTGCGGAGTATGCGACGAGAAGTATAACCCTGATAAAGGGGCTCATAAATGTTTTATTGAAACATGAAAAAGAAAGAAGGACTGGGCAGGAAAGAAAAATGTTTACACATTTTATTACGATGTGGAAACGTAAAACCATAACCGAGACTGATAAAGGTGACGGCAAATCAGTTGTGACAATGGTACATCCTCTGTGAGCATGTTGTTTGCTATAATTGAGCGATAAAGAATAAGAAATGAAAGTGCGAGAAATGTGAACTAAACTCAGAAATCTCATTGGATTTGATGCTGAATAATGATACAGACAAGTGTCCCAGTGGATATAATTCATAAAATTTATTTATTCGTTTTCCAAAAAACATCAGAAGGTGAAAATTAGATATAGTGCAGCTCATATCTGGAGGGAAGTTTGCACATGCTGCAATTTGTTCATAAATATTAGCAAGACCAGGTACTTAGTGTTATTCAGTAACCCTGTAAAACGAGGTTACAAGATCTCACTTATGAAGATCAGCATATATAGGCTTATAAAGACATCTCTTATAATGACTGTGCGCTTTGAGAAGCTACTAAATGTATCGGGCTTGAAGGTGAGTAGCTAAAAGGGTTCTTCCGTACAGATCTTCTTAACTGTCGGATACATGTAAATATTGTTGGACAGATACATGCTTAGAGATGTATTTGAAACGAGCGTTGGAATAGTCCAGAGAAAAGAAGTTACCGAAGTGGTATAAGCTGTTCGAAAATAGAGAGTATGACATTAAAGCTGAATGCACTAAATATTGTTTAAAACTAAACTCCAAACTAAAAGCAAGTTTTGAAAAAATTCGAAAGAAAAATTCTGAAGAGAAACATGTATGACGTGATCGTACAATTGTTCATATGTTTTAGAGGTTTAAAAAATTATATGAAACTGATACTGTTGCTCATATTATCGACACGGAGAGAAAAATTATTCGTAAGACGGTATCGATGGATGAATTCATGGAAGTATACTGCGCAAAGGATAACATGCCCGGGAAGAGGCGAAGCGAGTGTTAAACTTAAGATAAACACGTAAATTCCTGGACGTTACAAAGCTGAGGTTCTGTTGTTGAGTTATAACACACTTTGACGGAGATGCTTTGTCGCGCCCTCAGACAGCTTCAAGAGACAACACTGACATACACGAATGACAGCGATGAAGGAAATGGAGTAAGAGCTGGCGTCTAAATACAGTGCTAGACTTATGTGAGAAAAAGAAACGCATAGCGTTTCTTGTTCCGATGTGATGTATCCTGGCATGCATCAGAAGTTGAGTGGAAGAATGGCAAAGCCTTGACATAGAGGTGTCCTCTAAGTCTCGACAGATATAAGAACACCATAGCTGGCAGGGAAGAAGCAACCGAAGAGCCGGCTTTGAAGTTGTGAGGGTGTGGGATATGCGAGTGGAGAAAAAATGAGAGAGGAGTGCTGGTGAGTATACTCAAAGCGTGACCTGAGAAAGAGGCGAACGGAACTTTCTGAAGACGTAATGTTAATAGAATAGGCAAGATTCGCAATCATGAGACTTATTTATGGTGGACGGCAATTGTAAGGAGGTCGTACAGAACATTTGATATTCTCCTCAAACCACAGACGGTTGACTACAAAGATTTGTTACTTAGATTCACATGTGTAGCACTTGGGTTACAAAATTCAAGAGTTCCCATACGGCATCCTGAGAAACTATGTTGAAGTGAAATCCTAGGATTCCTGATACATAAGACATGCACGAGAAATATTTCGGGTAGCTTACGTTTGCGTTACTCCTCAAACTTATACTCTGTTTTAATCCAGGAGGTATACCAGAGACTATATTCACATCTATGTCGAACGTTCGATAAGAGATTCGAAGGATTGGTGCGTCACAGGCTGATAGTCAACGCGAGATTAGGGGTGTTTACAACAACACCCGAGCTAAATTTGGCTAGTTATGAAAAAGGCACATGAGATTACCACCAGATCTTTGAAATTGGAATTCACACCTATGGTCGGTTTGTTCACAGACTACGTGAAAGCCTTCTTGAAATGGAAAACTGAAGCTTAGGGTACCCTGAAGGTATCACCGGTCTCACAATCCTGAACTTGACATTTTCATCGAGGCTTTTGAAAGAATTGAAGGCGTTAAACCTAGATAATGCTTAATATCAAGAACAATCAGGTCTTCGTTTCATTGACAGTTATGTCTTAATTTCTTTGGGGAAAATGACGGACGCGCACCTGCACAGAAAGACATCATTTGTCACAGGTGACGCGATGAGTCGGGCTATATGCCAAAGCAAGCCGATTTGGAAATCGTAAATGTAGTGGTTGCGGACAAACACATAGTTTCTGTACGCTACACTGCTTATGCGTAAACACTTCAAAGTCTACAAATCTAGCTATCGTGCGTACTACACCGCTCATCGCAATGATCAAATTTGTACAAACTATGGAAACTGGTCAAGGGTCATTAATATTGCGCCAACGAAGTTTTGCATTTTGATAGCGTAAAAGATGGTCGTACCGAAGACAGGAAGGTTTCTCGGTGATTTTCGATGAATCATACGGGCTCTGGTATTACAGCCGATACAGCTTTGTTTGCACTAGGGCCCAATCTTCGCTGTTCGGACTTATAAAACCTGATGTACCATCGACGCTAATTCTGAAAGCTAAGGATAAACATTGAGTATTTGGAGTAGTGATATATCATTTTGAGTATGCTGAAAAGTAGTGTGATAAATGGATACAGATGCTGATAACGAAGTGAGGGAATGGCTTATGTGCTGAAGAGTATTACAACGCTATAAAAGATAAGGACCTAACAGCAATTGCAATTAAACAAATGAGAAAAGGAAGGAGCTCCCACTCTTCATAATATGGTTTTCAATCTAGCTGATCAGTACAACCGTATTACTGAATACAAACGGTCGTATACGAGAAGTTAATACTCCTTTCATATTTTTAGGAGTACTAATGATGGGCGAGGTAATATCCATCAGAAAGGCACAAAGAACTGGAGAATGATTCAACATAAGAGGGATCTTATTTAACAGGGCTCGAACTATTACCTTTGGATAACAGAGGTCTTCTCGACCTCTATGCTAATTTTCTATTAATTGATAAATTATCATATATATATATAGTATATATATATATTATATAAATATATATAATATGCTATATATAATATATATATATTATAGTATATGTAAATGTGTATTTTTAATAAAAAATTAAATGTATTTTTTTAATAAATAAAAAAGAAAAAGATGAGCAAAAAAAAAAAAATTAATCGTATTGTCGTATTTTTATTTTTATTTTTGAGTATTTTTACAATATCAATAATAATAAATAATAATGATAATAATAATAATAATTAATACAGTAATAATTATAAGAATAAAAGAAAATAAGAAAGAAATACGTATTTTCGAGCTGAAATTAATAGATGTTTATTATTTGAAACCGTGAGAGGAGGGCGAATACGCATTGCAGCCTCCTCCGCTTCTCGGAGGATGATGAGGTGACCATTGCAGTGGTCTGTGGCAGGCCTGGAGGCGAACAGACAGGCAGGGGCGGGCCGGCATACATCCAGGTGCGGGAATATATCACGTCAATAAATAAATAATATTGGAAATTAACCATTGTCTTTCGTTATTTGTATTATTTTCTATTTATTAATTACTTAATGATAAATTATATTAATTAATTAATTTTTTTTTATTAATTTATTCATTTTATTTTTCGATAAAAACCTGCGGTTTTTTTCGTCGATAGAAGGGTGGAAATTACACAAGTAATTAAAATTTTTAATTTATTTATTAATTTATTATTAAATTAATAATTTTTTATTGTACTGAAAAAACTCGCGGTTTTATTTCGTCGATAGAAGGTGCGGAATTCACACGTAATAAAGAAGTGTCATTTTAGTGGCAATGAGCATAAAGTATTATTCGGAGGCAATAGGGGACATACATTCCCTTGGCGAACACATACATTCGCCGATTAGGCGAAATTTGAGCCGTCTAATAACGTACATTTAATACTATAATATATATACATAATATTTTTTTAATAATATTCTGTTGAGAATAATAATTCATAATTATAAAAAGTAATAATATATAGCATAATATAATAATATATATAATATAGTACTATATATATATATATAAACTAAAAATTTTAATTATGTTACAAAACATATAATAAAATATAATTTAGATAATCATAATAATAATAATAATACAAATAATAATAATATACATACTATAAATATGACATTTCTTTGTTGTGAAATGAGTTTTTAGTGGCATATCTTTCTTGTAGATGATTTTTCAACATTTCTTTATTGTATCTGATTTTTTATTGACATTTCTTTATTGTAGCTATTTTAGTGATATTTCTTTCTTGTAGTTGATAAAGCATTTATTAGAATATAATGGAAAATTTTTTGTTGCTATATTTAGCGTCACATGTTCGAACAGTTCTTTGATATATTTTCTTCAATGTATGTTAATGTTGGTGAGATTTTATTTTTCAGAAAAACAAAAAATAATGAAAATAATATTAATAGAATAATA
>JABUQX010032106.1:0-45162 GCA_015478945.1 Trachelipus rathkii
AGAGAGATTATATATATATATCCGTATTATATATAGTTAATATATATATAATATTATATTATTATATATTTATATATTATATTATTATTATTATTTATATATATACTATATATTATATATATATATATAATATATATATATTATATTATATATTATATATAATATAGCAGTTTATATATATAGGTATTTATATATATATATATATATATATATATATATTATATATTTATATATAATGTATATATATATAATATATTATATATATATATATATATATTATATATATTAGTATATATATATATATTAACAGGTGGGGGCAATTTAACGGCGTTGAAGCGTTTCTTCAATTTGATTCAAAAACCATTTATATTTTCGTTAACTTTTGAATGCTTTCGTTAATTTCGAAAGAAAGTAACCGGACTATTAATGAGTGACATTTGTAAAGTACTGTTAACGGAGTTAAAATTTTCCCCTAGATCCGTTAACCGTTACGGTTTAATGGTTAGCGAGTTATAGCACAAGAGTTACAATATTTGTTTCGAAAATATTCGATTTCGATAACAAATAGATTTTGTTGGTTCGCTAAACGCTCCTCTCAAGTCTCAATGGCTCAAAATGGTGTTTATGTTCATTGTGTACGATCGGTTATTATGCCTTTTTTAGTATGGTTTTTAACAATGTGTTTGTGCTTTATGCGTGTATTGCAGGTTCATTTCTTATTGATTCGCTGAAAAAAAAAAGATAGTGACTGTTGCCGGTTCAATAAGTCATTAAATTCTTTCGTTCATTACTTGAACTACTTGCTTCTTTTGTGATAGTGAAAAATATAAGAAGTAGGCTCCTAATAAGCTTTCTAATTTTATAAAAAAATTATACTTTTTGTATGTAATATATATAATATATATATAATATTATATATAGTAGTATATTATATAATATATATATTATATATATATATATATATAGTTATATATAATATAAAGGGGAAATATAAATATAAAAAATAATGGGATTATTTTTATATCTAGATAGATGGAATTTGGGTATATATTATATTATATATATATATATATATATATATCTAGTATATATATAGTATATAATATTATATTAGTATATATATATATATCTTAGTATATATATATATATAATAGATATTTTTTCTAAAAACCTAAGAATACCTGTAATCAAATTATAGAAAATTACAATTAATTATTACTAATCCTACATATTTTGAAGACGTTAACGTTACCGATTAACGTTAACTTCCGTTATATTCTTTACCGATAAACGCTTTAATGATTAACGTGGTTAATTTTTTTTGTTAACGAAATTAAGGATTAACGGCGTTTACTTTCTCATTAACGGTGCCCACTTTATATAGTAATAGTATATATATATATATATATACTAGATATTATATATAAAAAGTATATTTTATATTTTTCTTAACATATGACATAGGCATTTCTATATTCTAATAAATAATATAGATATATATATTATTATATAGTATATATATATATAGTAATATAATATTTATATATAGTATATATATTGATATATAGTACTATTATATGTTATATATATTATAATATATATCATATTATGTATATATATAGATATATATATATAATATATATACGTATATATATATATATATAATTTATATATAGTATACAAGGTGGGACATTAACGCGTTAATAAGGTTAATCCGTTAATTAAACTACGTTAATGTTTTAGTTTATACTTTATACTTGTCTTTTTGATTTCGAAAAGAAGTATCGGACTGTTAACGAGTTACATTTGTGAATTAACGTTAACGAGTTAAAAATTTTCCCCTACATTCGATAACCGTTACCTTAATTTACGAGTTTTATAAATATTTTTTTTATCAGATTTTAAATTTATTAAGATTTGATTTCGCACTCAAAACCCCCCCACCCAACATTCACCCGTTTAGTCGATAACAGATAAACTTTTTCTTTTACAAAATTGTATAAAATTTCACATCAATGGCTCAAAATGTGTTCATTCTTACACGGTTATTAATTCCGTTTAGTAATGTTTACATGTTTTCTATATGTGTAGTTTTCTCATTTCTTTATTGGGTGTTTCGCTGATAGAAGAAAGATGTGGAACTGTTGTTCCGTTCAATAGGCATTACTTCTTTCGTTTCGTTACTGTGAACTTGCTTTTTTTTGTGGACTAGTGAAAATATTAAGTAGTAGGCTATTAAAGCGGTGTGTAATTTATAAAAAAATATACATATTTGTCTTAAAACTGTAAGTGGTTATAGATCCTATTAATTTTTAACAATAATATACTATTAATATTAATTAAGGGATTTACGCTTTGGAAGTATTGATTAAGTAACTTTGTCCTATATTTATATATATATATATATATATAATATAATATATATATATATATATATAATATATATATATATATATATATATATATATATATATATTCAAGGGAAGTTCTCAAACAGACGTATGACGCGGTGAGTGGGAGAAAAGAAAATTATAATGTGGGGTAATGAACGCTCATGTTGGAACCCCGTTGAGAACAGAGAGAGATGGTACTAGTGATTCATGGAATGGGGGAAGGAAACGTGGTTGAAGGGAGTACCTGATCGACTTTGCGATGAGAAACAACATGGCTGCTATGAATACTTTCTTCAATCATGAAGAAAGCAAGAAATGGACGTGGTATAGGTGTAGTGCGGAGGAACAGAGATACACGGAGAAATCAATGATTGACATGATGCTAGCTAGCGATAAGAGGATGTTTGAAGATGTAGAAAGCTTACCCACGATTTCTCTAGATTCAGACCATTGAATGGTATTGGGTAAATTGATTTGGAAAAAAAGGATAAAACCAAGGAAGATAATGAAAGAGAGATACTGTTTTGGAGAATTTGAAGGTGGAGGGTGTGGTAGAGCTGTTTATTGAAAAACTCACACAAGAATTCGATGCGACAAAAGAACAAGAAACGGTGGAGGAGAGTTGGGAGCTCTTTAAAACAAGAGTAGATCGAATTGCAAGGCGGAATACTAGGAAAGAAAAAAGTCGCTGGGGGGAGGAAAAAGAAGACGGAATGGTGGAATGAGGATGTTAGGAACGCAGTGAAGCTCAGAAACAAAGGATATAGGAAATGGATGAAGACGAGAACGGAAGGAAACAGGATTGAATATGTAAACGCAAGAAACCATGCAGAGGATGTAAAAAGAAGAAGTATGGACAATTACTTGGAGAAGAATATGAAGAGACAATGAAACGGGATACGAAGGGCAAGGGAATACTTTTTATATGGAATGCAAATTTGAGCATGAGAGGAAATAAAGACCCGGAAATGCACGGTTCTGGATAAGGAGGGAGGACCTCTTGCAGACTAAGGAACTTGAGTCTTAAAATCCAGAATTAATCGTCAGAAATTATATTAAAGAGCAATATTGACAAATGATTGAGTAAAAGAGATTTATTAATTGAATTATGCTTTTGGATTAGACGTTCACAATGATTTTGTAAACTATTCAGAATAGCTGAAATTAAAGGCAAAACATCATAAATATTGAAACGAAGGAGGAATAACTGGAAATGAACAATAATTGTTAAACCAAGTACGGAAAGAAAGAAAATACCCATCAGAGATGGAGGAAGGGCAGTAATCTGTCGATACATAAGACAAGGAAAACTTAAGAAGATCCCATCCAATTTAGATATAACCTGCTGGGGTGAGTAAAATATAGAGTGGAGGATCTTAGAATATAAGATTGAGGGATGGGAGGTTGTAGGACAAAGATTGGAGGGAAGATGGCAGGCCACGGTTTTCTAGCCAGGAAATTATAGTACTTTTTATCTGATAAAGTATGTTACATGAAGATCTGTAGAGATAAAATCAATGAGTGGAATGAGAAGGGCGTATGTCTGCTTTTCATTATGTCTTTTTGGAAAAGGCATTCGATAGAATAAATAGGGAGTATGACGCTGTCGGAGAGTGTTAGAAGATTCTCACGGAGTGTATGCCATGCAGCAGTACAAGTCTGATAGCAGCCATTAAAAGTTAGTATGAAAAAATCCAATAATTACGGTTAGAGGAACAGGAGATAGAAGTGGTATTGAAGTGAAAACGAGATTAGACAGGGAAGTGTTGACTTGTTCACCATTGTCTCTCTGTGTCACTTTAGCCTGGAAAGACTGCCTTGAACATATGGATATTATGCCATAGAGTGAATATTATTAGGGAGTCATCTTACTTGTGTGGTTTCTCCGTGGATGGATGCAGTGGTGATAACAATCATGGAAGCTGCTAAGACAAGCCGGAAGCTCTTGAATTAGTTGTGGAATGTTAGGTTATTCTTTTGATATTCTATGGGCAGTGGAGATAAACAGAGGAAAGAGCTGGGAAATCAATTTGCTCGATCTTGCCGAGAGGGGAAGAGAATGTCAGTGATGAGCATAGATGACAATAGTACTAGGCTTATTGTTGATTATATAGATTTATTAAGGTTATTTTGGGTCGCTGTATTGTAATTGTGCAAGGGCAAGACGAGTGACGAAGTTTTTAATATTGTTAGAATTGGGAGATTTTTCTACGAAGGTGGTATGTGTAGTAGTTGGTGGTGTGTTGTGGTGCCTCTGTGGCAAAGGAGGAAGATGTTATTAGCCTAACAGAGGTTGAATATATATTTTGTAATAAGTATAAGAGTAATTCTGAGAGCTCGGGGAGTGTTATTTTTGTTGTAGTTATGGAGTGCTGAACTGGGTGGATTAAATGACGTAGCATTGCGCAAAGGAGCAGAATGATAGAAGCTGCTGTAAATTGAGGTACTTGGTAGACCATTAGAGGAGTAGTCGTTGAGGAGAAAGAGGAGAGAGAGAGACTAGAGTGAGGTGAGCTGGTGAGTCGGATAGAACTTGGGAGTGGAACCTGTTTTGGAATGGCTGGAGAGAAACCAGTTAAGATTGGTGATGTGGAGCATGTGGGAAAGATATGGAGGGAAGGGGAGAGATTGAGGAGAAGAATGGATGGATGGGAGATTCTCAGAAGTAGGATACCGAGCAGGAAGACTGTTAGGAGAAGAGATTGGATGGTTCGGTGCATGAACTGTACAAATCGTGAGGTGGGCAGAGCTGGTAATAGAGGAAGGTGATGGATATAGTAAGAATATTTTGTAATATTAAATATATTCTTTGGAGTTATAAGAGTTCTTGGAGAGTAGCACCTGAGCAGGCATTTCACTAACGAGGATGGGTATTGGTTCAGGATAGGTATTTTATATTGGTATTATTATTATTTATAGTACTAGTCATATAATAAGGAGTTCTATTATAATATATATATATAGTTATATTAGTATTATATATATAATATATTATTATATATATTTATATCGTATGTGATTAGGTAGGTATTCTGTCATTAATGGTATAATTGTGAATATCTGCAATCATAATTATAAATACCATTTATTACAATTAATTTTATTTATTCTATTCTACATATTTCTGAAGGACGATGTTGTTTACGTGTACACTTGACGTAAGGTACCGTTCTAATGGTTGGGTTTAGTGACAAAAGCTTTAATGATTAACGCCGTTACTTTTTTTTTTTAACGATTAAGGATTAACGGCGTTAACATTCTCATTAACGGTGCCACCACTGTTATATATACATAAATATATATATATATATAGTATATATATATAATATACTATATATATATATTATATATATTATATATATATATATATATATATCATTATAGTTTCAAAATATATTCTATATACTTATATATATTAATATATATGTTATATATATATATATATATATATTATTAACCTATATTTTGTATTTTATATATAACTATATAGGTATATTAGATCAAAATTAAACATTCTATATTATATTATAGTGTCTTATATATTTTATATTTTTACTTCTTGATCTTTTTGATCGTTCCTCTTTTTTCCCATGACATACGGGTAGGGTGCTTGCAAACATCGGGTAAAAGAAATTCTATTGTAGCAAGGATAGGTGTATTCTATCAAGTCGATAATAGAAAGCCGCTAGCCTTACCGTCCCCTCTCAATTACCTATTAAGTGAGAACTCGACGCATCGAAAATCCAACCTCGAGCTTCACGGGGGCCGCGGCCGGACCCGTCATTATGGTATCAGTGTCGTCAAGGTGTGGGTTCATTGCCCCTGTCCCGAGGTGGGCCACAAAACCATACCCCACAAAACGCTTCGCCATTTATCTCTATTATGCGTACCTTATATCTGCGCTCTGCGCAATTATCTCATCATTTCGTCTCTTTCCTTCAGACATTCGGGTTTACATTGGAATTAATCTCAGGCTTTTTCTGGTTCTTACCAGCCGGTTCTCGATTCCACAGCATCCAGCTATGAACATGCCGCTTAACCAACCGGACTGTCATTCATACTTTCCACATGAACAAGGTTGCCATGTTGCAAGCGTACGTGCTCTATTTATTTTCTGCCTCATTTACGACTTTCTTCAACCAACACAAACTCTTATAAAATACGTTCATTCCTTTTTTTAACATTCTTGTGCAGGCACTAACGACCCTACTAAGATTCCTAGCGCTGAACACTATTGAACTTAAAGATCTATGTACCAGGGTCGTATTGTCCAGACACTTATGGTCGCTTCTCACTACTATTATTCGTTTAACAAAGTGGTACAATCATAGACTCTATTGTATTATACTGCGCTAAGCGCACTCAACGGATCTCTTAGCGTCCTCTTTGAGTTCTTTATCTCACTGGCACGATTTAACTGCACCAGCCACCTTCTCCATTCACCTTTTCTACTACTCGTCTGCATCCAACATATACAATTTCTCTAATATTGTATTAAGATTCAGCTCTTGTTCAGCTGCTCACCATCTAACATAACTTCACATCGAGGACTGTCTCACTCACTAACATAACTTACTCTTATCTACGTTACTTTCAAACCTCCTTCTTTTACACCCTGCCAAAATCTCTCTAACAATGCCTCTCGGGAGGGGACTGTCGTCTTTCGGTATCACGGCAACACACACCAGAGATAATTCCACATGAGTTATTATTCGGTAGGCCAACCTCCCACTCACCTCCATTTTGCTCCATCATTCTAATCTATCATTTTTTTCCTGCTCTTACCCCATTGCTCTAATGTAGTGTGGCATTGAACTCCATCCTGAGTACAAATGTGGAAGTTTAACCAAGGGGACACATAAATATCCTGCCTCACTCGCGCTATTAATATTACAGCCAATAATTTTTGACACCATTTATTGCTTGACAGGGCACGCTTCACATAAATCGTCATAGCGAATTACTTTGGATTCCTTTAGATGGCCGTACGACCAACACCATATAGTTACTTTAACACCGTGTCGGGCATAGAGCTTCCTATTTATCCTATCAAATATACGCCTGTTGCCAAATCCATAAAACCCTAAATACAATTAGTTCTTCTTCCTTTTCACTGCATTTGTCCGAGTCAGGTTTTTGTTTCCAATATGTAGTATTAAGGTATTGATTCGCCACTATCATTCCTCTACTCGACTCTAAATGCACTATTCTTTGTTTCTTTCTACTTCATAATCAGCCTTGCAGGTCCCTCGTATTCTTGTACATTTGTCTCTTTTTTCGACTCAATAGCCAGCATATATCGTTCCTACAGACACTCAATAAACTAATTCCCGCTATAAGTTCCTACAGGTTCCCCTTATCTTCTACCTCCTTCGCTGAATGGCCTCGGAGACTATAGCGTGGTCGCATGGGAGTAACGCTTTATTACAACACTTCAAAATCCAATCAGTTTCTATACCATGTCTTTTTCTGCCTCTCGCTGTTGATTATTTTCCATCGTAAGTATGGTTCATCTATATGCCGTGCAGATGGTTAAGCCATTTTTAACTTTCCTACTTCTATCCTTACCTTCCTCTCTTTGCTTATGGACCATGCGATACCCAAAATACGTATTGCCGTTCTTGCATCCATCAATTTAACCTCACACACATTCATACTTTATCAGTCACCTTCTTCTTTAGCGTGTTTAATATTATGATTCATTGATGGTAGATAGTGTTCTTATCACACTCGGGTGTGCCTTCTCGTCCATTTCATTAGTTACATTAATTATTATAGGAATCCTTATTCAGTTTATTTTTCTCTTCTAAGCAGGTTCCCCTTATTTTCTAATTCTTACGTTTCGTTGCTGGTGCCTTCGGCAGAAGAGGCTGTGATCCATTTAACTTTTCTGAAGTCCCTATCATCTTCTCTTTCCAAACTGTTTTCATGGATTCCTCTTCGTTTTTCTCCTACTTTGTATACAGCCGTTTTACGTATTGGTCTTTTGTCCTCCTATATACTGGTCAAACTTTTTCTTAAAATTTGTCATTTTTGGACTTTGGCGTACTTTCAACCACGCTTCTTTTTACTGTGTTAAGGCCGTTTGCCTTCACCTCTGTCATTGCCACCACTTTCACTGGGTTAACACTTCTTTAGTGTCTTAGTCGTTTCTAGCACATCCACATAGTCAGTCCTTTTGTCATCTGCTAACCAATCTGATTCCTTTGCGGATTTGCTCCCAGATTTTTGTTCAGTTTCAACTTGTTCACATTCCAACAGATTTACTTGTGAGGGCTCTACTTTGTAGGATACTTATCCTTATTTACCTTTGTGTCCGTTGAACTTTCTCTATCTCTTAGATCTACCCAGCTTCTTTCCGTAGTGCACTTTCTCTCCATCAATTGTCCTCTCACGCTACTTAATTTAGTGATCTCGCGATTAATCCATTACTAATCATCGTCATCGATTTAACATCCAACATTATTACTTGCTAACATTTAGATGTTGGTTTCTCCAACATATATATTGTATATATTTAGTAGTAGTATATATTAATATTATAGTATTATAGTATATATTTAAGTAGTATATAATATTTATTATTAGTTATTATATATTATTTTTATTATATCCCAATGTACAGGACTTCACCTGACGCAGGACAAAGATTTGGCCCACCTGGTTGAGTGATTAACTCTGCATAGGTAGGTTCTGGCTTGTGCATATTTTAAATGTCAAAGAAAATTTGGATGGCGAAATGCAATATTTGCATTTCAAAATCAACTTATATATAATCTGGTATTTATAGAAATATAGGAAAATATAATCCTTACTTTGTGAATAGGTGCTAGATTATTTTTTACATAAAACCGTATATATTGTTAAAGCACCTATCAAAGGTTCTGAACGATATCTAAGAAAATTTAGATTTACTCTGTCTTTTAATTAGTGGGAAGGAGTTCAGATAGGAGAATAGTTGTATAACCTTCTTTTTGGTTCGAAGGTGTAATGAATCATTAAGTAGGGAAAAATCGCTGGTCGATATGGGTCCCGTTGGGACAATCAAATGATATGATGATGTGTTATTCAGATTTGGCATGGGTAGAGATGGCGACGGCAAATTTTGAGTTGGAGGAGGGGGTCTCTGGTGACTAGGTTATTGTGGCTATATGAGTGTATTGAGTGTGGTCTCTAATGCGGTTGTCGTGCAAGTATGACTGCTCGATATTTATTTATCGTTGTCGTCTTGTGTCGTGTAAGGAAGACTGAATCACCAAGGTGGCTCGGCTTTTTATATTTGACTAAGTTTCTAGCCTCAGCCCGCTGATGCACGTCTGTGTTCCAGCGCTCTGTGGCCGAATAGGAGCTATGGGAGTCTTGCCGAGACGCAGAGTATGATGACTTGTAACTTGATTGGGAGGCTTTTTCTTTTCTTGGCTGTGGGTGGTCGAATGGCATCGGAGGTAACTTCTATTGGTGGAGACGAGTCTCGAAAAGTGAAAGGCGGCTATTTTGGCTCTCTGTCGGCGATTTTCATTGCCAGTTACCCTGCATGAAGAGAGAGAGTCCACATAGTATGATTTTGTTTTTCTTACGGGCAGTGGTAGCAGACAGAAGAATTGGTTGTAACAGAAGCTGATACAATGTTGTAGGTTTTTTGACATAATCGGGCTTATAAGCTACTTGAAGATATCGGCTGATGAAATATGCTGAAGATAGTTGGACTGACTTGAACAGAAAAAGTAGAGTGATCTTGTTATATCCTTCGGAATTCAGATTTTCGAGAAGGGGGCATTCTTTATTGCCTATCAATTCTGGCAGATAAGGAAATTGAAGCAATGAGGGTGGAGAAGGTATGGGGAGAGGTTGACGGTCAGTGAAAGACAGTTTCATTTGACGGCATCCTTCACACGTGTTTTTCTCCTTGTTTTAGAACTGTTTCAGTTAAAAGCTGCTTGAGTAAGGAATGAAGGACAGGAATGAGATAGCCTTTAACAGGCAGTAGGGTTGGCTTTAGATTTTGAGAGGCGTAGAGAGGGGTCAGTGACCAGCAATTGTGGTTTACGTGTGAATTAGTCTCAATTTTGGTTGTACGTATTTTTGTCCCTGGCGTGCTATATAGAGAATTATTTGTTTCGAGCACTTTGTGCATAGTGGGACTGTTGAGAGAAGTTTAGGGCGGGTAATGGTTAGCTTAGTTCGGTACGCTCGTTGTTTTGTCAAATGGCAGTATATCAGGATTTTCTGATGAGTATTTTCCCCAGATCGGGTGCTGTCATGAACGATCATGGTGATTGGAGGGTTTGAAACGAAGATTACTTGTGCACATTGCAATGTACCGTCCTTTTTCGAAAGCGTAGTGGGCATCGAATATTCGGATTCCTAAACTTCAGAAGCTCATACGGGCCCGAAGGTAGGACGATCATGTGTATAGGCTCCAGTGGAGGGGTTATGCGTATACGTTTTTGGATGGATAGTTTATCTAGGGTATAGGATGGTTTTGGAGGAAGGTCTCGTCAGCCTATATACTTGATCATTTTTTCGAGTGCACAGTCCAGCTTGATCGATCTACGGCAATATAGAACTTAAAAGGGACTTGCGATCAGCACATGGTTAATGTTAAGTGGTCATGGTAGAAGAGGTCTGAGAAATTGTGACTGGGTGAACGTTCTATTTGGATGGGCCGAACCATTTATTTTTTTATTGTTATGCTTCGATGGAGAGAATACGTTGGCTGTTCTTGTTCCGATTCGCTTTTTTCTAAAGTTATGCGGTGAATGTTTTTGGTGGGAATGAGAGAAGATTGGGACAGCCATCGATTCTGTTACCCCATTTGTGAATTAGGTAGTTTCTCAATAGCTTATGGTGGAAATGTGCCCGGTCAAGAATAAGGCAGCCCTGGCACCGGCTTATGTAGTAGTGCTTATAGGTCATGCGAACAAGAAAGGAGAGTGTGTACGCGTCACTGGATAGAAGTACGATGTCTTAATCGCGAGAGAAGGAATAGGTAGTACACTTAGGAAACATACCTTTGCTGCGCGGATTCGACCGTTCAAGCGGCAGGATAAAGTTGGCGTGACAGAATAGTAAGAGTGTGCCTGAACCTGGATGGGATCTATTTGAATAAGGGATTTACATGAAAAAAGGTGGAGTTGTCTCTATCTCGAAAAAAGCGAATGGAGTCTTTAAGGAGAAATACAGTTCACTATATTGTGTCCATAGAGCTTTCAAGGTAATAAGAGACAGCCAACAACACGCCCACCGGATTTGGAAGAAGGCTTCCAGATGTCCATGGTCTATTTTAACAAGGATCTCGCTGTCGAACGATTTTTGCGCAGACAAACTGGAAGTTTGAAAAATGCCTGGCGACTCAGACTCGGCATGCCCAGGGAAAGGCGATTTTGAGAACAGGTTTTTTGCTCCATTGTAATTTTACAGGTATGCATTTACGAGGTGGCAGTCAAAATGTGGGTCTTTGGTTGTTTCTCGCCAACTTTGTCGGAATTCTTTGCCCCAGATTTGTGAGATAGAATGTCAAAAGCTGTATCCTAATACTAGATGAAAGAATGATTTTGATCCAGATTCTGTTATATCAGATTCAGGCAAAAACCGCTGATGCAGGGGGGTGAGATGATGATGTGGAGCTATTAATGTAGTTCGATTGATCCATTGTGCTTTTTGGATTAAGGTTCTAACACAGTGCATTGTTTGATGATCTTGGCTGCAGTTGTAAGAGAAGATCGGTTAAAGGGTATGATCTTCGCCCTTTGCTGGTTGTAAAGTTTGGCAGTTGCGATTGTTGTAGTCTCATTTTTGATTGAAATTAGTTCTTGGAGTAGCCGTGATAAGCAGCTCGGAGGTGGGCTAGCTTTGAGAACTAATTTATCTCCTAATTTTCCTGGCTAGAGGCAGTTCATGCAAGAAGCGTGAGTATCGTGGTCGCGTTTAATCAGGCCCCATGAATTGGATTGGGACTGTGGGTGGAGGGAAGTTGTTGGGAGTGACGGAAGTGATATTTTCTGTGACACTTTCCACACCTAAAGGAAGGGGAATTGTGGACTAGACCGTCTAAATAGGTTCGAAAATATTGTTTCGTTTTACTGGTTTTTGTCGTCTTGGATTATTCTTCTTCGAGATCTCGTCTCTTGCATATTTTTAAAATTATCATTTTTAGGGTGGTACGTTCCTTTTTCATTGCCTGTAGAGTTTTTCTTCTTCCTCGTATTAGCCTGTTGGCACACTCTGGGACTGCAACAAGGGGTGTTGGCAGTACGACGCCGCATTGTGGAAGGATTGCGGATTATGCAGCTTCCGCTGCTTGTGATGAAACTTGGCAGGAGAAAGGTGAAAGACATCATCAACATTTTCGTGTAATCTCACTTATTGATTTAGGGATGAAATGTTATTATACGATTGTGGCTGATAGGAAGGGGCCCGATGTCCGCTTGGGTCATTGAAACGGCCGCCTGGAGTTGAGGTTTTTGAACGCATTGGCCTTTGGTATGAGCTCAGATTAAAGCTATTGGGTAATGATACAGTTGTCTTGTTATAAATGAAATTTGTAATTTCGAAATTGCTTTGATTCATTAGGTAAGAGAGAAGATGGGAGCTAGAAGATAAGGGAGTGAGGAGGAGGCTGGAAGAGAATGTGTTGCATGCTATATGTTTCAGGTATTGTTTAGAGTAAGTCCTGCGTTAAGGCAATCCCAGGGAAAAGGGTGTTGTAGAAGATCCTACAGGAGGATCTTGTTGATTTAGACGAGGTGTGACAGTTCAGTTTTTCGTTCATAAGGTGGTGGACGGCGGTTGTAGTTCTCTAGTTATTAGTTAGTCATAGCTTGTGTAGTATGGGAGCTGCTTTTAAGCAAATTCAGCTTAGGGTCGACCATTAGTCAAGATTCACTAACTAGGAGGGCCGAGAGTTTAGCATTTCGATGGCAGACAGTAATTGTGTAGTTGGCATTCATATAATAATTTTCGTTTTCTAGCAAGTTTAGGGCATGAGCTACTATAATGTCGAAGTCTACTTTGAACGACATTTTCTGTTATTTGTGAATTACATATAGGATGAGGGCGATTTATTGACAAGTTCTGGTCATCTAATTAACTTCCTCATTCCTAATTATTTTTTCCGTTTCATTATGGAGGTGGGTGTATGGAGCGAGAAGTGCTGTTCATTTCTACTGCTCCTCAATTACTTTGTAATCAAGCGGAGAGGGCTGGCGGTTACTGTGGCGTCTGGTTCTATAGTGAAGAAGTATCTGTTTGTATCTCTCATTCGGGCCCTTCAAAACTTTTTAAGCAGGCGTTCTTCTCCTCGAATATTAGTTGCTCTATAATTTCTTCTTTCTATTCTATTTGGTGCGCGAAGGGTCCAGGTGGAACGTCGTTGGCTCTGATGACTTATTTCGATGCATTCACGAATTTGTAGTTTCTACTCAAATTTGATTTATTTAATTAGGCAATTAATTACTTGCTTTCTTCAGTTGAAAATTAATGGCGTGTTGGTAAGAAATAGCCGTTTCTCTCGTATGCGAGAGGAGTAATGGCCTACAACCAGCCAGGAGTGGGAAGAATGGTTATCAGCCCCGATAATAAGAGTATCTACGTGGTTGTTTTCTTGTCTATTTTCTTAGTTGGGTACTCTCAGAATCGCTGAAGATGAAACTTATAAGAGGGTTTTTTGTCGACGAAGTGGTCTTTCTCAATGTAAAATTTTCAGTCGTTTTTTGCATTTAATAATTTTAAAAGTTTGTTCATGTTTTTCCAAATGTAACATAGAGACGGCATCCCTGCCCGAGACTTAGACTTAGGTCTGGGAGGTGAATACTCTATATTTATTATTATAGGTATATATTGGATAGTAGTATATGTATATATGTGATATAGTATATTTATATTATATATTATGATTGATATTATTATTTAGTATAGTAGTAGGTATTTAGGTATATTAGTACGTCGTGATATGTGTATATTTGATGTGTGTGATGATAATATTATGTGTTATATATATATATATATGTTATATAATATATAATATATATATATAGTATTAGGTATATAGAATATTATATATATTATATATAGTAAATTATAAATATATATATATAGATATATTATTATATTATATATATATATATGATTTTATCTTTTTAATATATATACTCGTATAATATATATATATTATTTATAGTAGTTTAACTAAACTAATATGATAGTATATATTTAGGTAGGGTATAGTTAAGTTATTGTAATAAATTATGGCTAACACCCCCAGAAAGGCTTGTTCGTTCTGTCAGGTGGGCGCCTTCAGAAAGCGTTTTGTGGTGAAAGGCAAAGGCTAACGGCCTAAATCCGCTCAGCTGACGATCCTAGTCGCGGATTTAATTGCGGGGGAAGTTATTCCCATGTTGTAGCAATAAAACATTCTACAAATGGTACTCATTAACGTGTTGTGTGGCGTACTGATTATGTCGTAGTGAACTAAGATAGAGAATAGCGCGTCTATCATTCTCTCGCTTCACGCCTGAGTCTTCAATATTCCTGTGGCCCCTTCGCTTGCAGGCGATGTGCTTAATTTAACAGATTGTAAATATGCTAACCTAAAATTTTATGACTCAGAAAAACGCGAGCCATTATTCACATGAGCCATATCTATATATATATATATATCTATTATTATATTTCTATTTATACATATATATAGTGTATATAGTATAGTACTCACCTAGTATATAGGTATGAGTAGGGTATATATGATATAGTATAAGTATATATATGATTATATTATATATGTATATATATATAATTCTTGAAATCAATTGTCAATATACAAATATTTTTTTTATAGAAAATTTATTTCATTCTTCTTTTCCAAGCAGGAAAATGAATTGATTCTCTCGCTTTTATTGTGTAGCTAACTTGAACACCTCATTAAAGCTTGTCATGTTAGGTATCGCTTGCTCCTACAGGAGATTGACAAGGCAAAGTTTAAGCATTTCTCAGAGTTGAGAAAGTCTTTGCTGAATTGTAATGTTGAATTAGGTTGTAATTATAATGTCTAGAGGTCTTAGCTTAGTTAAGCTATACAAAAATTTTAGGGAAAAGTTACAGGTTAGTTGTATTGTTATGGCGACGGAGAGCATTTGAGACGGCAGCAATATGTTTACGTCTTCTTTTTCGCCATTTTTTTCCACAAATAAATCTTTTTTTGGGTTTTAAGGGTTCTAGGTCCGCACAAATGGTGGAGGGGAGGAGGTTGTTCAGAATTCATTGTACTATTGTGCGAAGTAGCAAAGGATTTTTAATTATGATCATGGGATAAAATTTTCTGAATATTGTGAAGGTATGATCAGTGGGGTGTAACGAAATTACGTGTGTGCAAGACTACTGGTTGAAAGGGTGAATGTGCAATTGCGATTTTAGAAGTATTTTTTTAATGTCTTTTTATTTATTGGAAGCCTGAGGTTCTCACGGCCAAGTGGTCATACCATTCTCTTTGCTTAACAGGCTTAGAGAGTGTTGAGTTGTGAATGCTATCAAAAATGCTTGAAAATCGTTTGCAAGAATGGAGCTGTCACAATTTTGTGATATGATAAAGAAGACGTCCTTTAGAGTTTGAGAGATGGACTGAATATGGCGTAGATGACATAGATGGGAAGGAGATTGTGTAAAGAAAAGTAAAATTGATATGCGAAAACGAAGACTGTGTTAATTGAGGTAGAGAGGGTGGGTGTTTGGAAGTTTTGTCAATATCGTGAATGCTATCGTTCAGTTACTTGCTTAGAAGTTTGCAATAAATTTCTTTTAAAATTCTAAGGCATTTATATTTATAATCCATAATTGCGTCAGCACAGTCTATATTACTTCTTATTTAGCTTTGTTATTTTAGTATATTGTTTTTATAATTACAGATCTCGACATATGCTAAAATTATTTGTTGTTTGAAATTGTCAAGGGGGGGGGCACGGTTTTAAGCGCCATCAATTTTCCCCTCATGGCCACCGTTATGTTTTTGGTGTTCATTATACTTGGCCCTTAATTCTTTTCAACGTTATGTTATTGTATTGCATTTTTCTTTTATGCATGTTTTGACAATAAATTGAGATCTAAGTTTATTGGAGAATATTCCTTCTATTTTCTACTGCGTTTATCGGTTGATTGAAATGGCAAGCTTTTGGGCATTGTGGGTTAGTCGTTGGTAGTTAGAGACCAGAGGTATCTTATCTATTGTATTTGATAATGTTGTTGCTTAATTGAGAATTGAATGTTCTATCTTGGATTTTATTTTACATTGTGTTTCTGGCTGCTCATTCTAATTGCGTGTTTGATCGAATGAATTATTTTTAAAAAGTAGTTAACAATCTAATATCGGGTTATTGTCTAATGAGAAATTTTCTAACTTTCTATTTTTCTGCTTTTTTGACTGAGGACATGGTAATTGATTTATATTTTTCGTGTGGACTCTTTTTACTTCTTCGGGCTATGTTTTTTCGTATATCTTCAGTAAATCTTTTAACTGTTTAAATAATTTTTGTAGCTGCTTTTTTCTTTGCGTGATTCCTGTTTAATGCTAAATTTACATGATGTGTTATTTCCTTCTATTTAATTTTAAACGGTTCAAGAGAGCATCGGATTATTTTTGGTTATTAATCTATTTTATATTTTTGTTTCTCTTTTTTAACAATTGCGACCATTTCTATTTGTGCTACACTGAACTGATCTCGGTCACTACTGGACTACTACTACGACTTACTTACTTGACTGTGATATCTTACTACCGGCTACCTTTACTCACTACTACTTTACTTACTATTTCTTATCGTACTATTTGTAATGATAGTTATCACTAAGTGTATTTATAAAGATATATTGATCAGATTTAAGTAATATATCAGATATAGGATGTATATATTTATTATCAATTAATCTAGTAATAAATAATCGTATAATAGATATTATATATAATGAGGATCAGAACTTATAGTAGATAATAGAGAGAATAAGGTGCGCTGTAACGAAGAAGAAGAAGGAAGAACGAGTTAGAAGAAGATATGAAGGAAAGAAGAAGAATTATATTTTAAAGTATTGAAGTTAAAGAGATTGAACGATAGTTTGAGTGTGAAGAATTTATTTTTGTTTTCACCTTTGTGATTGTCGCTTATATATGTGGTGCTGGGCGAGGTCCATTTGTCGGGATTGGAGATTCATGTGATTTTGCGCTTAAGTTTTGCTGCTTTTATTGGGGTTGGGTTTTTTAGTTTGTGTAGTGTATTTTTTATTTTTAGTTTTTGATGTGAGTTATGTTGTAAAATTCATTTTTAGTTGATTTTTTATTTTTTCATTGATTATTTTATTTTGTGTCTGGTGATTTATGTATGATTTATGGTGAGTGTATTGAGTTATTATATTATAAGGTGATTGTTATTTTTTATTTGTGATTATTGGGCTAAAAAATTAAAATTTTCCATTTTTTGTTTGAGTTGTAGGTTTGTGGTGGAGAGAGAGAGGAGAGGAGAGAGAGAGGAGAGAGAGATGAGAAGAGAGGAGTAGAGTAGATGGAGGGATGGAGTATGAGATGGGAGGAGATGTTAGGAGTGAGAGAGAGAGAGAGAGAGAGTAGAGGATGTAGTCATGGCAACAAAAGAACAATTATATAGTATATTAGATATTATAGATATATGTAATAATAATGGATTATTATATATGGATTAAAATGAAATGAATTAAGTGAATTAATAAAATGAATTATAATTTAAGTATATACATAATATAAAATATAATATATAAAATAAGAATATATAATAAGAATTTATTTCTTGTTTAACTTCAAAGATACTAATTAACTCATTTCGCTCTTTACTAGTACTATTAAATTATCTGCATTTTCTTTTTATTCTTGCGTCTAATTAGGTTCCATTATTGGGTTTGGTTTGTAAGATATTAGGGCGCGGGTTCACTTAGCCTTACTGCTATAAAAGGTTCGTTGAGTAGTTTTCGTCAACACTATTTAGATTATTTGATTATTAAAAAACTTCATTAATTATAATTCCGATATTTCCTTTGGTGATTGACAGTATTGGTATTGTCCCTCACTCACCGTAACATACACAAAAATTAAGTGGCGCCCGAGCAGGGGCTTCGTGTTTTTGTTGCCACAGCGCCTGATTGTGATTAAGTTCACATTAATAAAATCATCACAGCATTGTACATTTTTCGTTTTCTAGTACTTCCCAAAATAAATTCTTTTTCTAATTTATTTTTTGGGTATTATACCATTTTCACTTACTAAAACACCCCAACACATTCTTAATACATTTTCGTAAATATCGCTCATGCTAATAGACCTGAGTCACCTAACATGAAGCGATTGGTTGACATTGACAGATCTGAAATGTTCTCTCATTTAGTTAATAGGCCAACTGTAGATAGACATTTAGATGAAATATTCAGTCCTGTACCACAACATTCGCGGGTACAAGGAGGTTTTTTATTGAGAAGACATGGATCAGACCCATGTTTATATTCTGACTATGACTATTTACCAAAGGATGAGAAAGCAGAACCATTGGAGTCAGAGAATGTATTATCTATTGATTATTTGAGTAAATTAATGACTAAAATGAAAAAAATAAAAGAAAGATGGAGAACAGATTATTTCAGCAGAAGCACTCCGAAAGTAGGGTATTAAATAATCGCACTAGGACTGCACAATCTTTACTTGGAAAATATGGGACAGATGCTTTAGGTAGTATAGCTTCTACTAGTCACGTAGATATGAATAAGAAAAAACTAAGTTTGCTTCTACATGAACGTAATACATTGCGCTTGGATAAATCAGAGCCTCCAATGACTCTGAAGGAGGATGGAGCTACTTGTTATCCATTCTCCAGTACTAGATCAAAAACTCAAAATCGTACTTCACAGTCACGTGTCTCATTTGCAATTGGAGAACAAGGGAATAGCCCTACATCAAAGTTAGATTGTTCTAGTAAGAGATTAAGTTTTACTTTAAATTCGTAGCACTCAATTACGAAGACATTGAGGATTGGACTCATTGAAAGTAGGTACTGATTTTACAAATAGGGACATTAAATATTATGATGATCCAACAACAAATCCTTACCTTCAACAGCCTAACTATAGATTGTCGGAACATCATAATCTGTTGAGACAAAATTATAGCAAACGGTAACACCGCAAACATTCTTACAATAAATCTGTTCTTTTTCATTATTTATTTAGTTTCATCTACCTTAAAATAAAAATAAAATTAAAATTAAAATTTAATATAAAGCAAACTGTTCAAAAATTAGCAAACAGCGCAAAGACAACACAAAGTTATAATATATATAATAAGATAGAAACTGAGAGATTCTAATGAGAGTATACTAGCCATCTAACTACACACACATAACACACACAACACTATCTATATATATATTGATGTTATAAGGAGTCAGCATATATGTTTTTATACTCTGTACGAAATTTATCTATAGGGCAAGAAATAAAAAAATATTTTTATATCTGTCTATAATTTAATCTATAATAAATAAGGGAGGTGCTATGAATATGCATCAATTGTGAGTTCCTCCGTGAGTGTGTTTATAAGTATTCATACACTTTAGTGAGAGAGTGTTTTCTTACATTTTTATTTTTATCCGAGGAAATTTGTGTTGCCCTGCGTTGGGCTGACTTGGACATAAAGTAAACAATACGGCATGGTTAAGTGATGAAATTTTTCTTTATATCTTTGTTTCTTTATTTTTTTTTATTTGCCAATAATTTCAAGTTTCCCTTAAAAGATATTGAATACTAATAGGGTGAACGTTTATCCTCAATGCATTCATGTTTAAATTAAGTTTTGAAAAGTACGATTATTATATTTTTTGGAGTTATTTATTAAAATTAATAATTATTGTTTTTTTTTTTTAGTTCTTGCATTACAATGTACGCTGTAAAATTCAAAAATATTATAAGAGCAACTTTGGCTAAAATTATCCGCCACTTGGGGATCTGATGGGGACTGAACCTCAAATAGTATATATATATATATATATAATAAGTAGTATATATAAAATTATATATATTATATATAAGGTATATTCTACTAGATCAAATATATATATATATATACGCCTGATATATAATTATATATATATATAAAGTAATTATCTACCCTATATCAAAGTATCGTATTATATAAAAAGATCCCGAGTCTATAGGTTCGGGCGCGTTTTGGTTTGTACGTTGTGGCCATGCTTTAGGCTAATGACTTCGGTCCATTCCCACTTTCCCCTAATACACTGTTTTGGATTTTTTTTTCCGGAAAATCAAGGGAAGGCCCTATAGTAGGTCATAAAGCACACACAAAAAATAATTGTAATTTTTACATAACTAATTCATAGTTTCGTATTAAAGTTTAAATAAAGATCATTTCCAGTTAACTACTCCGCTTTATGGAATAGGAAGTGTACTTCGGACCACCATGTATATGGTAAGAGTGAATTGGGCCATCTTTTTAAATTCCTCTATTATTATAGTATTAAAATTTTCAATTTTAATATTTTGATATTTTACTATAAATAGTAGAAGTAGTTTGTTTATTATTATATTAAAAATTGGAGTAATAAGCTCAATTAAAATATAATATATAATGAATAAAATTAAAATAAGAATAAAAATGTTGGATGAGCCCAATATCACCCATTCGTGGGATCAAAGTTTTTGACAATATTAATTTATGAATTCATATTTATCCATATAAAAATTATTTAATTTTTAATTTTATTTTATATTAAATTATAAGTAACTTTTATTATTTTTAATAAATTAGTCTATACGTTAATAAACGTGACAAATAATAAATATAAGCATTTTAACATTAAAAAATAAGATAATAAACCCTAAGCTTGACTCATTCTATCACCCCACATTCAATCCAATTTTTTCATCAAAATTTTAAACTCTGCAGTTAGGCAAGCGGTTGCAACTTAGCTAGCGATTTTAAACCACTATGCATCTTGTTTGAACAAAAATTTAGTTTGCAGTTTTTAAATAGCTAAAACATTTATACATCTAAATACCAAAAGCGAAACAAACATATTAAAATTTATAAATATGTTTTACAACTTTATCATTTAATAACAAAGTTTTTAAAATACTTTGCAAACTGATCCTTAATTTGTATAATTTGATCTTCAAATTGAAAGAGAGGGTTTATAAAAACTTATTTATATATATTTTTTAAAAAATATATACAAAACAAAAAAGATTTTGTCTAAACAA
This sequence comes from Trachelipus rathkii, assembly GCA_015478945.1. NCBI lineage: Eukaryota > Metazoa > Arthropoda > Malacostraca > Isopoda > Trachelipodidae > Trachelipus > Trachelipus rathkii. The sequence goes on from JABUQX010032106.1 coordinate 21,669, forward strand.
GTCTTAAAAAAAAGTTTATAATTCTTCTCCACCACAAACTGAACATATTAATTTGTTTTTGTGATAAGATTATCTTTGGCACAATACCGGTAAATATATAACAGACTGCCGGATATCCGGTATCCGGAATCTATTCCGGCTATTCACTATCACAAATATTCCGGCACGAGTATATCCGGTAACATTAATCCAAGATTTCCGAATATCCGAGTTATCCGAGTTATATCCGTCTAAAATTCACATATACCGGTAACCAATCCTTAATAAATTAATAATTTAAAGATGTATAATTAATTAAGATTAATAAAGATTAAAGATTAATTAAAGTATAATTAATAATTTTATATAAAATATATATAAATAAATATTAATAATTATATAATATAATTAATAATTAACATAATATTAATATATATTATAAATATAAAATTAATAATAAATAATACAATAATATAATATATATATATATAATTATATAATTAATATAATAATATTATATCATATAATATGCCAGCATCCACGAAAGTGAGTCAGGCTATGATAACTAGATATAAACTAATATAACATTTCCAAAAGGAAAATATAATAACATATTGTAAGATTATAATTAAAAGTAATTTTTCACGAGGAAAACTTAAAAAAATAAAAATTTATTATATTTAATATCTAAATATTTTACTGAAAATAACTTCTTAAAATTTAGTAATATCTTATGAACATTGAAATAGCTGCAAGCATACTTTTATTGACCTATAAAATAATCATGCATAAAGCTTAGTCTCGAGAGTAAAGATGCCAGAATACCGTTTTTTGGAGAGAAAATAATAATTTATTTTCTCATTTATTATCCTTTTGTTAAAGGGATTTACATAAGCACTTGAACTTTGGAAGGGACTCAGAAGTACACCCTCGGCATCGTCCCCTGGGTACGGCCAGAAGAAATCCCCGACATCTATCTAACGATTCATTGTATTAAACCCGTAGGTATTCGTCCGTTTTAAAAAAAAAATTTCAAACTATTTTTGGCACCCTATTCTTTACGTCATTACTACATGTCGTAGTACAGACATAGGGCAATCTTTCGAAATTAGTGTCCATAAAACATGTTAATATTATATCAATCATTATTTAATCAATAATTTAATTTTTTATATAAAAAAATAATTTGTTATTTGTTAAATTTTATTTTATTTTAAATTTACATTCTGAATTCAAAACTGGTTAGAGCGTCATTTGGTTTAATAAATGAATATATTTATTTTTAAAAGGTAACTAATAATAATAATAATAAATAAATGTTAACCTGTATATTAATTATTCATTTGTTACAATGACTCTGAATTTTATATTCGGGAATATGCTGACAACCATATAAATATAATAATATATAAATATTATATATTAATAATTATAATTAATATTATAATAATAATTATAATATCATAATATTACTAATATATAATTATATAACTATATAATAATAATTAAATATAATATATATAAAATTATAAATATATAAATTAATAATTTATAATATATATTTATATATATGAGTGAGGATATATAATAAATAAATAATAATTATATAATATATTAATAATATATAATAATATAAATAAAATTATATAATATATATTATAATAATTAATATATTAATAATATATAAGACTCTCCTAATCTAATAAATTTAATAACCTCTAACTCTAATAGTAATTAATATATTTGATTAAAATTGTATTAATATGATTATATATATATAATTAGAAAATATATAAATAATAATATTAATTAAATACTAATTAAGTATTAATATTTTAATAAATAATAATATTCTAGATAAAATATAAATTAATATATATAATGATATCAATATTAATAAATAATTATATATATAATATAATTATTAATAATAATAATAATAATAGATAATAATCAAGAAAAACAAATAAACTCCAAGTTTCAAACATATCCCTAATTAATAATAATATAATAATAATAATAAAATAATGTAATTAAATTAATTAAATAATAGATTAAATTAATAATTAATAATATTAAAACATATTATTAAATAAGAATTAATCAATAATATAAGATTAATATAATATAATAATTCTTTTCTTACGTAGTTTTATAATTAAATGAAAAAGTTAAATTAATACAATTGAAAGTTTATTATAATAAATTAAATAATAATAATAATTAAGTATATATAATAAAAATTTAATAATTAAAATTAAAACTCTAGTAAATAAATTAAAATAAAAAATAATATATTTTTTCTTGTAATTAAATGATATTCAATAGAAAAACATAAATATTCTATATATTATATAGTAAATAATTATATATATATTATAGTACATGCTTTGAAGAACCTCTATAATATAATATTTTTATAACGTTTATTTATATTATAGTTTTTATTATAATGTTCTTGTTTTAATTTAATTCAGATTATAAAGGTAATACAATTTATAGCCCTAATAGATATAGGTTATTTTCCCGAGCTCTTTTCTAGATATTTACAGCAATATGGTTGGGTCAGTGATTTTTGAATTTTATATATATTTATGTTTTTTCTGCCCTCTGCATAAAATTTCCTTAAGCTCTCAGTATTATTGAGTCTTCTGCACATCAATCCATATTTTTAGGTATTCAATTCTATCCACACTTCTACCAGGGAATACCTTTAACGGATCATGCATCTCCTTCCAAATATTATATCATAGTCTTCTAAAGTTTGAGAGAACTGCATTGCGTATTTAATTATACAATGGCGTCATAATTTTTATTTTTAACTTAAAAGCGTAATTGGTATTCATTATTCAACTTGACTAGTAATTTGTCAATATAAAATTAATAAAGTCTACTCATTGACTCTTCTTGGAATACAAATAGTAGTTAAACGGTCAGTTATATGGTAATGAGACTATATATTTACCCTAACCTTCCATGGGATAAGGGTCTTCATCGGAATCCCCGTCTCATTTGGTATTTGATATAGATTTGATCGCAGGGTATAGGTTTACCTCCTGCTTCCCTCTATAATATTATAATATATATATATATATTATATATATTTATATATATATATAAAATATTTATATATATATTTGAAAAATTTTAATATATAACAATAATATTAATATATATGTTCTAAACCCTTTTAGTTATTATATCGCAAATATCACGTTTACCGACACCATGGACCCTAATAGTCTTCACTGTCGGTTCTCATGAGTGACCCCTTTTTTTATTTTTTTTTTTTTTTATATTTATTTTTTATACATATTTTTAATATAAAAACTTTAATATTACAGCTTATTATTAATTCCAAAAATGTAATTGGTTTTCTGTAAGTGTCGACTTTTCGAGATATTTCATATTGAAAAAAATATTTTTTTTTTTTAATTTTTTTACATTTGTAATGGGCTTTTTATATACGATATTATCAGTAAAGTACTTGTGGTATTATTATATATCCATTATTATTAAAAATACTTTTATTGATAGATATATTCATATTTTTTGACATAATCTTTTAGAATAGGCAATCTAAAGATGTGAATTTTTTAGATAAACATTATTTAGACAAGTCCCAGAAATTTTATATATATTGAATGATCTATGTACTCCTGTTACCACTATGCATAATATCATTTATGGAGGGTGATTATGGGGTATCAATATATATAATTAAGTATGCAATATATTAAAAAAAATCATAAAAAACTTATAACAACCATTGGATAAAACAGAAAAGGGCCTATATTATATTATATATATATATTATATTATATATATTAATATATATATATATAATAAATAATATATATAAATACTAAACATTTATTACTGAAAATATATTATTATTAATTCATATTTATTTAGAGCATACTTTCTATCTTATATATATATTAATTAATATATATATATTAAATATATATTATAATATATATATATATATATTATTATAATATATATATAATTATATATTATATTAAATATATTAATAAGACATATTTCTATCTTATACATAATCTAAGTCTTTAGAATAATTAATAAATTTCTTGATACTCGTATTTTTCATATTATTAATATATATATATATATTTATATATATGTTTTATATGTATATTTGCTTCCGTGCTGGCGCCTCCTCTTGTTCTAGACTAATATTCTTCTATGCCTCTAAATTTACTTAAGCACATTTCAACACTCAGTGTATTGTATTAAAGCCGCGCATATGTTCCAACCTATATTACCGTAAATAAAAGTGAAGTCGCTCTTGAATCTCACTGAATCTAACTAATCGCCCTTCTATTAGACTTACTAACCTATGTAATATTATTCATATCTAAAGTTCTTTTGAAAACCCTTCTTACAACCTGCTATAATTCTTAGACCATCTGTACATTCTCACTTCCTTCTTTTCAATCGTCACAGTAACGTACTTTCGGCGCTCGAGGATGTCTACTGTGATTAATATAATCATTTATACCTATCTAACAGATTTATTGGTTTTCCTATAACCCTTACTAATGAGAATTACTGGGTAGAGACTTTATACGTTATATAGATAGTGTATATAGCCCCCACCTAAATATATAATATTCAGCCTGGCTTGGGGGAGGGGGCGTACATGGGTGGCTAAATATTATCTCCCCCAAGCCCAAGGTCAATCCGAATAACAAGTTCCCCGAGGTTCCTAAGGCATATTTCGACATTTTATTATAATATTTATGTAAAGATTTTGCCTTATCGGGTATGGCAGACGTCACTGCTCTCCAAGCTCTACTCCTTTGTGTTTTTCCCTTCTTCTTTGTATATACTTAATGATTTATTGTCAAGTTGTGTTTTAAATTCAGCTCTATTATATAATCGGCTGAGTATTGTTTGAATGTAGTTGGCAGTGCGACTTCTTCTTCTCTTTTCTGTCAATGTAAGTTTTGGTGTTATAGTCAGGGTTCTGTCTGTAATATCTCTCATTTATCTTGCTTTTCATTTAATAATAATATTACTTTCATCGTATCTGTACACATCTTAAACTCTAGTCACTCATTATGCCTCGATGACTTTCGACCCACTTATACTAACTACCTTCCCTCGTTGTACAACTCACCTTCAATTCCCTACATCACTTCTTTTATTATAACCTCTCTCATATGAATCCTTGAGAGGCCATACTTTGCGTCTTCTTATCTTTCCGACTCCATTCTCGCTGTAATACTGACATGGATAGAATTTCCGGGTGGCGGGGTCGTCGCAACCTTGTGAAATGAATTCTTTAAGAAGTAGGGCCCCCTAATCCTTCTTAATTTCTACCATAATGTCTATTTCGCCTCCCTCGTGTTCTTAAGCACCCGATCCTTGCCTAACTTTCTATCTCTTTTCTGAACTGTATGCTCATCGAGTGCTCATTCCTGTTTGTGGCTCATTATACACACGTCGCTTATTGGCTTAATCCATAGATGTAAATTAAATTAACTTAATAAACAAAAAAATGTCTTTGGGAGAAACTCTCATGATACATCCAATGGTTGTCGTAGGCGCCAATTGAAGCTCTAAAGAGGAAGACTAAAGTCGGCCAGCTTTCTGTTTAGATCTGCTGAACGTGTAATTAAATTCATCATCTTACACTATGTCCGTACAGCTTCTATCGTCATTATAAGCACAGTTGCGCTCTCTATCCAGCTCCCCTTGCCTATGAGACCGCTACTGCTCTCCATAATCTAGGGTGCCAAGCCGGTGCTTCAGGTTTGTCTCTCACCTCAACAACGGCTTGTGTGTTTGAGAGCCTCGAGTCCCATAAGGCTCAAAAAGACTTATATACACATTGTCCTATTTCGTTTAACATAGTGTCTAGCTTTTCACTTCTTTGTCTTTATGAATTGGATAGCTTTATCTTGGGCCCACTTTTACATTATACTTTGGTACCGTTTGAGCAGCGCAGACCTGTTTTTACTTCTGAGGGAGCTTCCTCAACATAACGTCGCGTTGACCGCTCCCATCTATTTAGTTATTTAGACCGACATTACTCTGCCCCTTGCGCTCAAAAGCCACAAGGAGAGTGCTGCCATGCCGAATTTGTCGGCACATGAGTTTTTGTATGTGTTCCCTCGATAGTGGTCATACCAACTCCAGGACTAAGTGTTCGTCTAGGCTCGGCCCTTTTGCCTCCTTCTTTCCTGCCACATCTAGTTTCTGTGGGATAATTTCCACGTCCTTGACTCTTTTCTCGCTGCAATTCTCACCTACCTCTAGAATTTAATTCGTCCCTCCATCTGTTAAAGCCTCCTGTCCGGATCTGTGTCTCATCTGTGATGAATTTGCCTAGTTGAAATTTTGTGAGTGTCTAACACCCCGTCCTATTGATATAAAGTGCTATTCAGGTACCCGATAGTCTAGCTTTCTGTGTGCTCAGAAGGATAAAACCTGTGTAAAAAGAACACAAAAAAAAAAAAAAAATCAAAAATTCATATCGTAGTAAAACTTATTATATTATTTATATATTATTATAGATAGAACTCTTAGAGTTGAATAATAGTGTAAATCACTTATATTACAATCTTTTTATATACTTATATAAATATGTGAAAAATATAAACATTTGCCACATACTTTATATATATTTTATACTATTTAAATAATAAATCTACATTATTATTCTAACTTATTATATATATATCTGTCACCACTCATATAAATATATAAGTTTATATATAATCCACTCATAAGATTACTAAGTTTATTATTGTAAATCTTAGTATGCATATCTATTCACTATTCCTAAATAAATAAGTGGCCTATTTTGTATATAGTATTTGTACATTACTTGCTAAACATATTAAGAAACCTATTTAATAGTAATTATATAAATAGTCCTTATATTACATACATTAATATAATCATTAGGTATATATAATTAAATTATGTAATAGTGAAGCAATAGGTATTGAGTATACTAACTCATATCAATAGCTACTGAACCTATATGATATTATATGGTGATCAACCATATACTCTCACTAGGTATATCCCCATTGAATGGTAACTATTAGTACCTAAATTTATATAATATGATATATAACACGTAGTGTTATCTCCTTATTAATTTACCTAACTCATATACCTCATAATTATACTTTACTATTTATATTATACGATAAACCTATAAATATATAGTATATATATATTAGGTTAACCCATCATATTTAACCTTATATCAGCCCTTATATATATCCTATATATCTGGAATTTTAATGAGGGTTATTCGGACCAAAGGGAGAGACCAGAGTGCGAAAAAAATTGATTTTCTATCTTAATGCTTTTCCTTTATAAAAGACATTTATAAGAGAGAAACCCCTGGGTATTAAACCGCAACAGATGGAAAGAGCGGTGGTTTCTCGGCCTTAACCGGGGGGGGACGACGGTACTATAAATAATATATATAGGTACCACGTCCCCCTTACTCCTCTATCCCACCCGCCGGCTAATCGAACCCCCAAATATTAATATCATTTCTATCACATATTCATTTTAGCGCAAAGCGATAAGAGGTGAAGATTAATAAAGCTCCACATTATCTTAGGCAACTGTAACTCGGACTCTCTGGACGCATATAAAATAATATACTTTTTTGGAGGAGTTATTTTACTTTGTTTTTTAAAAATTATATATACTAATATGTGAAAATTATTTTAAACATTTACTAAATTTTATTTATTACATTTTTCATGGAACTTAAAATTTCTTACATCTGATTTACATAAAAATGTGTTCAATTTTGTATATTAAGTATATTATAAGCAATTTATAGTTTTGTAGATAAATGCATGAACTAATGTAAAAATAGATCTACCATATATATATATTAATATATATATATATATATAATATATATATTATATATATATAATATATATAATATATATTAATATATATATATAATAATTATATAAATATATATATTAATATATATATATATATATTAATAATACCTAAATATTTATATATTTAATATATCAGATATGGGGCACTTCACGCTCTTTAGGCCGCTAGTCTCGCTCTTAGAGTACGGTATATAACTACCAGATAATAGGTGCGGTATAACTATGCGGAAGTGTGCGGATAGATCAGTCAGGTAAAATTATTAATGACGGACTGCACGTGCGAGATCAAAAAAAAGTTTCTACGCTCTATTATGTTTACCGAATACCTTTTTTGAATATAGTGTATATTATATATATATATATATATAAATATGAAATGATATGACATATGATACAATATATGATTAGTAGTTGTTAAATATGGAATTAAATTAAAATAATAAATAGAAATAAATATAATAATTTATATAATTTTTTATAAGTATTTAATAATTAACGTAATTAAATATTTTTTTTAATTTAGATAAGATGAGATAATGAGATGAGATAATGGAATGAATAGGAATAGAGTAGATGGATATAGATGAATAATAATAATTAATTAATAATAATAATAATGAGATAGATTAATATAAAAATAATATTATATTATGATACTCAATCTGTTTTTTAATAGATAGATTACTTCCACTCAAAAACAACTTACTTAATTTATTACAATCATAGACAACACTTCCTATAATTTAGGTACACATTTATTTATTATATGCACATATATATTTCTAATTATAGAATTTTTTTAAGTGAGGCACTGATTATGCAGTATAATTAATTATCCAATCAAATACTCTGTGAACTTATCTCATCGCAGATACAAAATATTATACTGAAGTAATGACTCTTTAGTGCAAATTTATCTAATATCAATTTGCATGTGTGAGTGATCAAATACTCCTATTTCAGCGCTCAAGTGTATGATTGGCCTGGCAGATAGATTGGTAACATTATATATATATAATACTAATAATAGATATAATGTATTTAATAGCTCGTCAATTGACCGAACTAAATTTATAGATGAAATATCATTGACGGTCAAATGTTATAATTGTGATCAAGTATATTTAATTAATATAATTAAATTTTAATATTTGAATCCGTTTTTCAAGCTAGTCAATATATATATAATAATCATATATATATATATATATAGATATATATATATTATTAATTATTATATATATAATATATATATATATATATATATATATATATATATTATTATATATTATAATATATATATTAATATATATATAATATATATTATATAATATTACATATATATATAAAGTAATTAATAGGATATATATATATTATATATATAATATATATATATTAATATATTGTAAAATTATTAATATTAAAGATTTGAATGAATTATAAAATGAAAAATTATATAATTAAAAGGATCGAGTTATTTATTATTCATCATTTACTGTAGTATTTACCTAGATCATCTTCTCATGACTAATTCATATAGTATAATTAGACTGGATGGCTTCCCCAAGCTGATTATATATATATAATATATATATGATATAATATTAATATTATATATATATATATATTCAGTATATATTAATTTATTTACATATTTATATAGCGTGTAATAAAAATATAGTTATAATATATATAATATATATTAATAATATATTATAATATATATATATATATTAATATATATATATATATTATATATTAATTAATTAATATATATATATATATATATAAATATTATATATATTATATTGAAATAGAATATTCGTTATTATAATAATAATATAATTGTTTAATATATTATATATATAATATATTAGCTACACTTGGAATAAGCGCTGATAACGTAGTCATTAGCATCGGTACTCTGGAGGGTCGACCGGCTTTCATGGATTCTACTAAAGTCTTGAAAGAAAAAAACCTTCTTATGGGTGGACAGGGTGGTCTAAAAATTTCAGAAGGGAGGCAGAATAGGAGCAGAATGATATTAAGGTGTAAGAGACCTTTAAATTAGCAATGGACTTGCTGGAAGCATTAAACTTAACACCAGCACTTACCTGCTCACCTATAAAGACATCTTTCCCTTTCGCATAGGCAGAATTTGTTGATCTTGTTCCTTATTAATGATATTCACCTATCTCCCTAGTTCTGCTGCTATAGAGTTTGCTATAGAGCGAATATTTAATATTCGGATGGGGATATTATATATTGATGAGGCAAAGAGTCAGCCTTTAAACAGCTATTTTAAATATTATATATATATATGAGCAGCTTAATCTTATTGAATATATATATATATGGATATTCTCATTGTCCTAATTAGATAAGAAAGACCTTGAGAGGTAGGTATAAGAGGAAAATCTTTGAGATTTTTATGTAAATATTCATTCAATTATTTTCTCAATATATAATTTATAAATAAATCATTTGTAAGGATATATTCTATAATATTTAGTAGGTTATTGTGCAAACCCTTTTGTGAAGTCGCACATTATTAACTGGAGATCGTGCATGAGCGTGGCGGAACATTGTCGTTCGATAGCTGATGTAGGTTCTGATAGGTCTGAACTCAGAATTATAGTGTGTCTGAGGTATGTCCAGATCTCTCTATATTTCGGACATACGTTCTCTCCACGAAAGAGATGCGGATAGGGATTGCTCTAAGCGGAACTACCCCTAAACTATTGAATGTCGGACATGTATGTAGACCCATCACTTGCGTAACATAAATATTGATCCAATAAAGTAATATTTTAATATATTTTTAAATTTTTGTACAATTATTAATTAATTAATTACTAGGCTATGAATGAGTTATATTTATTATTATTTAATTTATATTTAATTATTATTATATATTATATTATATTATTATTAATATTTATATTATTATTTATTTATTAATTATATTAAATTATTAATTATAATAATTAATTAATTATATTAATTATAATTAAATATATTTAAATATTATAATAAAAAATAATTAAGTTAATTAATATGTAATTATAATTAAGAAATAGTATTAATAAAATAATATATTAATAATATAATTAATCTAAATTATAAATAATTAATATATAATAATTAATAATATAAAGGTTAATAAATATATATAATTATAATAATAATATAATAATATTATATATTAATAATTATATATATAATATATAAATAATTAAATTATATCCTTATATATTATATATTTTTATTTTTTAAGTAGTAACAGAATTCATTAATTTTCATTTTTACTACTTAAAGTAAAGACTAGTTATTCGTTAATTAAATAATAATTAATAATAATTACACCATTATGAATAATAATTAATAATAATAATAATAATATATTATATTAATATAATTATAAGTAATGTCAGTAAGGTGCGTTCACAGTAAAGATTAAATAATTAAATTATTAGTCATATTTATTAAATTATTAATAATAATAAATAATAATAATCATATAATTAATTATATATATATATATAAATATATTTAAATAATATTTATAATAATAAATGATAAATATTATAATAATATTTAATATATATTAAAAAAAATTAAATAAATAGGAGGAGAAAATAATATATTAATTCATATAAATTAATATAATTATTATGAATTAAATAATAATATTAATTGATAATAATAATAATAAAATAATTAATAATTATAATATATATATGATAATAATAATAATTAATAATTAAATATAAAATATTAATAATAATTATATAATTTATAATATAATAATATAATTATATATAATTAATAATATTTATATATAAAATTATTAATATATAATATAAATATATATTAGATATAATATATATATTAATTATAAATATACTAAATAATTATAAATTATATAATATATATAAATATATTACATAATAATTAAATTAATATAATATAATAATAATATAATTTAATATTAAATAAATTAATAATAATAATATAAAATTATAAATATAGTATAAATGATAATAAATTAGTTATGATTATTATTATATAATTAATAACAGTGTGATATTCATTATACGTTAAGTTACAATCATGAATACATATATATAGTATTAATATTATAAATATTATATATAGTAATAATAATAATAGTAATTATAAATATAATTAAATAATAATAATAATAATAATTAACTAATACAATTATCTTAATAATTAAAGTAATAATTATATATAACTTAAATTAATAAATAATAATAATTAAATTAATCATATTATTTATTTTTTGTATATAATTTAAATTTAATTATAATTATTTATTACTTTATATTATTAATTTATTTAGTTAATTATTTAATTATATATATTATTATTATATTATTATATATATTATTAATATATATATATATATTTTATATATATAATTATTAATATTATTATTATTTAATATATATATATACTTATATAACTTATTAATAGCTATTTAAATTGACTTTCTATTATAGTTAAGACTTTTTTTTACTGTAAATATTAAAAATAAAATTTATATAAAAAGTAAGTTTCTAGTATGTTCAAATCTGACGACGTCACTCATGTGCTGCGTATGTATGTGCGAGAGATTTATCCAACCAATTCAGAGACTCGCTTTTTTTCTCATACAATCGCACCATATTGTCTGTGTACACGGTGTTGTAACTTTATTACCTCTACTCAAATTTCAATATGGTACGGTTTATTTATTTTCCTTGATACAGCACTCGCGGAGGGTAATCGTCGTACGAGAGATCGTCGTGCATGAATGCAGTGCGTGGACTATGCACACCTTTTTATAGACTACTACTACTACTACTACTACTACTACTACTACTAACTACTACTACTACTACTACTTACTATTTTATATATTATTAATATTAATATTATACTACTTATATTATTAATTATTATTAATATGATATAGTATAATTATATATTATTAATCTCATATTGTATATTTATGTGAGTGTGAGTGTATTAGTTATTATTATTAATTATAACGAGACAAAAGCATAATTTTATTTCAATGTATTATTATTGATATAATTTATTGTATTCTTATTATTATTATAAGAGTTAATAAACTGATCATTAATATATATATATATGTGATTGTTTTTTTAAATTATATATAAGTTTTAATTTATATATTATTATGTTATTATAGTATTATTATTTATTATTCCGTTTAATGTGATGATTATTATTATTATTATATTAATATTGATTATTATTACTGTATTTATATCTTCAATAAATAAAATAATAAATAACAGGGTTAATAATAATAATAATATATAATAAGTAGTAATAATTAATTAGAATTATAATTAAAATAATGTAATGAAAGATAAACAATAAATTATAATCAATGAATGAAGTAATTAATGAATAACTAATAATAAATAAGTAGAGTGAAAATTCTCACGAATTAAAATAATTTATTATTACTAACAATAAAATATATTACTCAATAAAGATTATAATTAATAATTAATTTATATTGCTCAATAATAAACATTAAAATAATAAAATTAATAATTAAAAATAAATGAAAATAAATATAATAATCTAATAATTGATAAAAATTATTAAAATACTAATAATAATAGGTTAATAATAAGTAATAATAATAATAATAATAATAATAATAATAAAAATAATAATAATAAAATATAAGTAATAATATAATATAAATAGTAATATAATAATAATAATAATAAAATGAAAATATAATAAATCTTATAATAAATATAAAATTTTAAATTGAAAACATTGAGAAACAACATAAAAATGAAAGAATTAATAAGATTAATAATAATAATATAAACATTATAATACTTATATAAATATTTAAAGTTAAGTAATAATAATAATAATATAATAATATAATAATAATAATAATAATATTTCTCTAGTTTGTGAAAATGAAAAAAAAGTAGTTACAATAGTAAAAAGGATGATTTTTGACATTGGAAATTTTTCAACTTTGGGAAAACCAAAACACAGGTGGGCGTAAAGGTTTAACGGTTCTTATTATTTAGGTCGGCAATTACAGTTTTAACTTCTGAATTAGAGAGTAAAGACACGAACTTCTTGTGAGAATAAGGTAATGAATTATTAAAGTAATAAATTGCCAATTAATAATATGAATAATATATTAATAATAATTAATAATTAAATAATAATTTGAATAATTAATAATAATATATAATGTAATGGATAGATTAATGTACATAGAATAGATTAAAAAATGATTAGTTGGAAATTTTTTTTTTGTTTAAATTAATAGTACTATTTACTAACTTTGTACACCTACTAACAATTAAATAATAATAATAATAATTAATAATAATAATAATAATAATAATAATAATAATAATAATAATAATAATAGAGAGTTTAATTAATAGTTTCTTGTTTGAAGTTTTTCTTTTCTGCGGTAACAATTGGACCTTTAGAGGAGATGTTAATAAAACCACTTGATCAAAAAGAAACATAATATATAAGTGACGAGTTTTTTTTATATTAGTATAATTGATGAAGTAGCCACTTCTATAAGAATGGATTTAAGTTATTATTGTAACGGTTTTAATATTTTTCTTATTTAACTCTAAAGCGAAAAAATGTTTATTGTTATATAATAGAAAGGGATTGTGAAAGTTTTCCACTTTAGCAAGAAAATAAACTTAAATTTTCACAGAATAATGCTGAGGATTTAAAAGTAGGTCGCTTTGATTTATAAGGAGAATAAATTATATAATCTTATTTTGTTTAGCTAAATTATAATACTAAAATATGTTGCTATTAATCAATAATAAGCGTATATATATTGTACAAGACCTCAAATGGTTGATAAGGATCTCACCTCTTTAGATGAGCAAAATTTAATACAATTGGCGCTGAATAAATGTTCATTTTCTTATATATTTTAAACTTTTTTCTTAATATGATATATTATATTATATATATGATACTACAATTAATACTTAAATTTTATAATGTGTATGAATGGTATAATAAAAAAATAAATATAATTAATAATTAAATATATACTCCATAAGATTAAATTTATGCTTATAATATATATTAGGGTATATGGTACATCTTCTTACGTCTACTATATATTACGTTAATATCAGTTTTTAAGCAGCCCGAGACAGAGCAAATAGTCTCGAGATTTATTTTTATATATGCTAGTAGCAATAAAATCGATACCCAGAAATATACAAGTAGCGATATAAGATATACGTGTTATACGTGTCAAGTAGTATATACCATGAAGTATTATAGGTCTTATGATATATTTACATCGCATCGTCTATAGATTACCATATAGTGTTTATTATAGTATTGAGTTTTATACTGGCATCGTCTTATAGATCTACATATAGGTAAGGTTAGCGTAGTTATATATATTCATGAGTTGAGTGGCCTTCCCCCCTGTCCATCCTTCATCATTTTAGTTTTGTTAGTGACATTTTAAGTTTACCCTTTGGGATGATGTATACTGCTAAGTAAACTGAAAAGTAAAGCGTGCCTAAGCGGTATAGTGAAAATCGTCAGGAATTAGCGGAACCTTGCATGCGCGTGCGAACATCAGTAATATTATATAAAGTTTATCACGCCATACTTTCTGTAACCCACACCTCTTTTTTATATAAAAAGACTGTAAACACTTATAAAAGTTTTTACTTTTCAGCATTAAAGAAGTTTCTTATTGGTTATAATAAAGAATTAGCTCATAATTTTTATATTTTACGTCTCTAGAAATTCTTACATTTATCACTTTCTCTTTATGCTTAATGAACTTATTTGTATTTAAATTGAACATCAGAACTTCAAATATAATCTCTACTCTCCTAGAAGGTATCACTAAATACTAAAAAATAATGTAAATTATATTTGATATTTGTTAATTTTTATTATATAATAAAATTTTGCTGACTTTAGATTAGAATCTGTCTCTAACACCGACACATTAAATTTATCTAATTAATTATTATTTTAGGTATTAAAATATGCTAAGAAATATCTAAATCAATTCTGTCTAAAACCCAAATAATTAATAATCAATATAATATTATTATAGTACTGAAAATAATAAAAGTATAAAAAATAAATATAACTTAATCTAGCGCCATGAAAAACTTATTTATAAAGGTCTAATATATATAATATTATATATATAATATATATATATATATATGTATATAATATATATATATTATAATTATTATTTAATATATTATAATTATAAATAATAATATATATATAATATATATATATTATATATTATTAATAGTATATTGTAGTTTTACACAGAATAACTTGTATATTAAAATCCCATTAAAATTAATAATAAAATTTATTTTTTTTTATTATATATATATATATATATATATATATATATATATATATATATATATTATATTATTATATATATATATAAAATATTATATATATAATATATATATATATATATTTAATTAGAATATATATATATATGATGTTAATATCATCAGAACTGTAATTAAACAAATATATTATATAAGCATTTTATATTTAATATTATAAATAGTATTATAAATATATATATATATATATATATATTATATAATATATATATATAATATATATATATATATATTATATATATATAATTATATATATATATATTAGTATATTAATATATATATGTATATATATATATATATTATAATATATATATATATATATTATATTAATTAAATCTATATAAATATTTATATTATTATATTATAATATATTATACTTACATATATACGTTCTTTACTTATTACTTACTATTTATTACTACTTATTCTCATCTATTCACCAGTAGAAGGATTTATCAATTGATTATACTACTTGAGTAGTTACAGTTATATACTATTATAGCTATACTTTATTTATATATATATATATAGCTAATAGCGGTATAGGTTATTCCTCCAAGTATATCAATTCATATCATATTTCATATCCTATAATACTATGGACCACTCTTAATATTACTCTATATCTATATTATTACAAATACTCAATATTACTATTATAATATTATATTATGTTATACTATATTAATTAAGTATATGATTATATATAAGTATAGAGATCTTACTTTTGATAAAGTAATAATTAACCTATATATATTACTATCCATACTCGATTATTCTAAACTTTATTCACAATCTCATATTCATGGTATCTCATTCACCTATTTAATATTCAATTAACCTCATATAACTCATATATATATAGGTATACCCTTATATTACGTTCCCTATCTACGGATATTTAAAGTACCATTATGGAACGCTTTTTCCGAAAATATATCATTTATATAATCATTATATATCGGTATACCATTCTAATAAATTTCTAAATAGTAGGACTATGTACAATCTCACTATACTTTCCATAATGATGTGTTATATCATGTTACAAATATACCTAATCACATCTCAGTTAACATGTACTATACCCTAACATAATCCATTACTTTACAGTATCATTATAATCAGACTATCATTTTATCTTACATCATACTACTTTACTATTTACTAAGGTTTCTATCTTTAGTATTATATATATATATATTAATATACTTATTACTAGTGTTACCATTATATATATTTCGTATTACGTCTTATCTTTAGTATATAGCTACTTTCAAGCTTGATATCTAGCATCTAGCATAGAGCTCTGACACGAGTCTGAGGGTCGTTCACTCGGATTCTCACTCTACCGTCTTGGGAACGAGAAGTAGACCCTTCTTCCATGGGTTCGCGGATGCAGGGTGGTCAAATACTTCAGCAGGCGAGGTATGCCTTTGTAATGATCCTATTTCATGCTGTAGGACCTTAATTTACGCAATGGAGCTGGAAGTGAACTAACACCAGCACTTCCTCTCCACCAAGGACATCTTATTCCTTCTTCAGCATTAGGCAGAATTTCGTTAACTTTATGTTCTTAAGATAGTTTCATAATTCGACACCTCCCCTTTAGTTCTGCTGCTGTATGCGAAAATTCAAAAGCACTAAACAATTTCAGAGATTGTTTTGAAGTGCAAAGAGCAGGCAGCCATAAAAGATGGAATTTAATTAGTCTCAGCAGCCTAATCTTTTTCGAAAGTAATCGAGTGGATCTTCTGTCGCTTCCCGGTGTTTGAAGACACGACATTGAGGAGGAAGTGGGAAATCTTGAGATATTCTGCACTTGTGTTCAATTACAATCTTTTCTTCATATATATTATAAATAATTTTTCTGTAAGGATATATTACTATTATCAGTATTTAATA
The DNA here is from genome assembly GCA_015478945.1 of Trachelipus rathkii. NCBI lineage: Eukaryota > Metazoa > Arthropoda > Malacostraca > Isopoda > Trachelipodidae > Trachelipus > Trachelipus rathkii. The sequence continues at coordinate 39,943 of JABUQX010032106.1, forward strand.
TTAAAATACTTTTTATAGTCGAACATTATTAGCGGGAGACGTGCGGACGTGCGGACCCTGCGATAGCGTGATAGGATTTGATCTCGAATTAACAGTGCGGAGGAGTCTCTGCGTGTACTACGTTTCTACACACGTCTGCGGAGCGTCCCGCATTAGCGGACTACCTCCCCAAATTGCATACCGGTTAGACGTGGCACATTCCCACTACTGACATTAAATCACTAAATAATGTAATATATAAGTATGATATAAATACTTAATAGTTGATACAACATTCAATACCTACTTAAATACATCAACTCAAGGTAGCTATATTTACTGTCTGCAGATTACCAACTAAAAATCTATAATCATAACACTCCAACACACAACCATCACTTCACCATACTACTACTACGATACATACTAAGCATACCAAAACTATACATCCCCTCCACAACCCATCTAACATAACAATATACACATACACATCACACAACCCCACCCTACTCAACATAATCAAAACCACCCACCTCATCTACCACCCACCAACCATAAAAACACAACCACACCCCACACATACAACTCACTACAAAATAACATACACTACTAGACCAAAACTAGCATACTCACCTTACATACAGACCTAAATTAAAACACCATCACAACTACACACACTCAAAACCTAACAAACACCAACAAAACTCCCAACTTCTAAAACACAAACTTAACATATGAATTAATGACAAACAACAACAACTCACCAGCTCAAACTCACCAAATACATCAACAACACACAAAGACCCCTAACAACCAACAATACATACATAATAATAATACACAAAAACGATGGGGGTGAAAGGTTCGGAAGCAGGCAACATGCAACTCATCTGAGACGTTAAAGTTGCTAAAGTCACACTCCATCTATATATTCCACTCTCATGAGACCATCATACCTTACTAAATTTGACCTCATTTACTATGATTCTTATTTCATAGTCTACTACTAATATATATATATATATCTATACAAAAAACACAAACGTACACCTACCATATAAAATAACACAACCCAGCACTAAACACAAACATCTCACCACATAATATAACAATAATAAACCATATCACTAAATCTAGTACACATACACAAACTATCAACATGACTACTTACACTAACAGCGACAACTCACAGTCTCACACTCATTGTACAACCATAATACATCACTTTTCATCCGGCTAGTAGTGCGAATGCGACTTTAAGAACATTTTACTTTTTAATGGTTGCTACTTACACTCAACAGTACTTCATACGAATCGGTATAAATTTTTATGACCCAACACCAAAGAAACTAAAACTAAAATGACGCCGGGTATACACAACTAATTACTATCTACTAACTTTACTATCACAATCTTTGATGCCTTTCTTTTAAGCATCAGATTTTCTCAACGATATTTTCCAACCTCTTTTTACTATCTCCTTATACTATTATTATACTATTACTGTGGAGACTGCTCTTCCTAAACTACTAATATATTATAATATATATATATATATTAAGGCGTTTAAAGTGATTCTGTTGGTGTTCAGGCTTATCAGTACAACATCTTATTAATATCACGTGTACATATATACTTGAAACATTAGAGTTAAGCATCATGAAGCCATACATTGATTAATTATAATTGATATAATATATAATTCTAATATAATAATTATTTATTATATAATTAATTATAATTATACTAATTAATAATATTATTAATACATAATTAATTACATACCCTAGATAAAATAACATAGATATACTACTCATATACTAATATTATAATATATTATATAATAATATATATACTTTACTCGCAAAAAACAGCTTACTTTTAATATATAATTGAATTATTATCAGTTATTAATTATATTACTATATATATATTTTTATTAATATTATTATATAACTATAATGTGTATATAATTATCAGGAGACAATAGCTAGAAAATAATTTTGAGGGACGAAGGTGATTGTGCATTATTTTTGATTCAAAATTTTACCTCTTGGGAAAACTTATATACATTCCGTATATTTTGGTAATTAAAAATTAAATATCACTTTTTTCAAATATTAGAGTTGATTATTCCAGTATAGAGAGTTCCCTCATCCCTGTACAGGTGATGTTAGCGCGACCTGTATACATTTAAGGGACTATGGGAAATTATCATAAGGGTTCATTTTGAAAGGTTAAAATTAGGAGATACTTACGCTTTCCGATTCCTCCAAATGCTCTCCTCCACTCCCCAAACCCAGATGCACTTCCATATTCTTCCAATCAAGAGATAATTACTCTCACACTCCTTGACTATGATTCATATCGTTTATATATTATTTTAATACGATGGATATTAACTCTTTCTGAAATTCTTTTCTTTCATTGCATACTCTATACCCTATTTGGTGAGGAAAGACTTGTACTCACTCTCGTTCAAGAAATAGCATTCACTGTACAATAATTATTTCAAAGTTGTTACAGATGTAATATTTATATGCAGTTACTTGTACAGGGCTATAATATATATATACTGAAAGTGAACTGTATTCATTCCCTACAAACACTCTCTCTGTTATAGGGCAATTGTCAATCTTTGTTGATTTGGTTAATGATGGTTCACATAGTTAATATATATATATATATATAATTATAATATTTATAAAATATACTATATATTAATATATATATTATATATTTATGATTAAATATATATAATATATATATAATTTGTATATATATATATTAATTAATATTATGATTAAGAAAAAACAAGCCTATATTAATATTATACTTATAATATATATATAAATATAAATGTCAATAACTTACATATTCGCCATATATAATAGTATTTACTTTGATTATATGATATAAAGTAATATATCTTAATTATATATATTATATATATCTATATTATATTATATATTATATATATATATATAGTATTAATATATTTAATTACTATTTATTAAATGCTATAGTGTATATATATGTAAATATATAGTATATTATTATTAGTATGTTTTATCTATGAAATAACCATTTCTTAGCGACGATTGGAGTGAGAAATATACCACCTTTGTACTTATCAATCTATTGATGAAATTATTTATTTCAGTTCTAATAAAATATAAACATTTAAATACTTACCTTATTTCGATGGTTTTCAAAGCATTAATGTTTACTAATAATACACTTGAACGCGGCTTATAAAATTTTTGATAATTTTATTGAGGCATACTTTCTCTCCATATAATAAGCAGTGATTGACAATTTCAATTCCACTTCTAACAATAAATATTTTCATTTCAAACACTCACAGATATAGTTTATAAGCAGAGAATTTAACTCGAAATATTATCTTAGAATAGTTGAGAATAGAGATATATGGAATCTTCTTGGAGACCTGAGAGTGTAATGTGTCCAGGAGATCATCTTTTGTGAAGCTTTTATTTTTTTATTATATTCGTTTATATTAATTCGTATGCCTGATTTATTAGTACTTTAATCACAATTTGTTATCAAAAAGAAATACTGATAAGCTTTGAAGACACAAAAGTAACATCTGTTTGTTTTACATCTTCGAACACTACTATGTAGCAATTTGTTCAAACTAATGTTTAAATGAATACTTGAACATTATATCATCTTGAAGAGCTTCAATCAAATCATATGGAATAGGTGTAATGTAAGATTGCTTTGATGAAGATAGACTATAAAAATATAAGTTATGAGCGAGTTTATTATTAATGTGTTCGTAAATGGTTTGCTGGTTTCTAAGATTTAGCTATTAAAAATTTAGTTAGTTCTAATAATTTTTCCCGTCATTCGAAATATAACAATAATATTATCTGAAAAAAAATTATGTATTATTATATTATTATGATTATGATATATATTATTATATTATATAATTTATTAATATTATAATTACATTAATATCTCGCATTTTTTAATTTAATTATTATTATATTTGTTTATTATATTATATTAATATATATTTTTTAAAATGATTAAATTATATTATTTTAATTAATATTTAATTAAATATTATTTTAATCTATTATTATAAATAATTATGCTAAGAAGTATATTTTTGTATACAATTATATATTAAAAAAATATGAAATATTATATTATATTACTTATATTCTATTATATATTATTATTATTATTATTTATTAGTATGAGTTATATAAATATATATTTTCGGATTATTATTATCTTATATATTATATTATTATATATTTATTCTATTATTTATCTATTATTGACGTATCTGCTTACATATATTTGCTTGATTGGTAATTTGTCTTCAAAAAAGAGAATTCTCACTGATACTGTGACCTTAAAATTATTTATATACTAAAGGTGATAATAAGAGACTCCTTGATGCAAATAGATATATAGAAAGAATTGTTAAAGTATCACAGTAAGAGTGTAATATAAGAAGTAATAGAAGAAGACACAGATATGAAAAGTAAGCAGCAAGCTAAAGAAGGAAGAAGAAGAGGATTTTTGATTTATTGATTTTTTGGTTTTATAAAAAAGGTTATTAAAGTTTTATGTTTTTAAATTTTTTTTTGGGGTACAAAGAACCCCATGAACCCGTTCGGTCAATAGAAAAAAGATTATGAGATATTTTTTTTTTTGTTAAAGTGTCTTCGACACAAAAACTTTTTTTTTTCAAGACTATAATTTCGAATCGATAAAGTTATATTGTTAATTAATTGTGTTAATGTTTTAAAATAAATATAAAAGTTATATGCTAATAAATACATTCTTTTATAGGTTATAGAACAGAATCCTTTGGATTATATCAATTAATATATTAAATATTTAAATATGTATATGATAAAACTTTAGTATAATTATGTCGATGCTTTGTGTCAACAACGCATATTATATTATTATTAAGTATATTAATAAGAAACATATATAACAGTAATATAATTTATGACATACTATCATAATACATAAGTAAATAACTCGTACGTATTATATATAATATATATATATAATATGCTAATATATAATGTGAAAAAGTTGGAGTTGAAATGCAGTGGTGCACGTTTATTTTATTATCTATTGGTTTTTGATAAAAAATGTATAAGTCTCTATAAGAGGTATTATATAATGAATAGTGTATAAGTAATAAGAACAAAGTGACACATAGATACGATACGTCTTAAATAT